>JASANZ010002059.1:0-40585 GCA_030849805.1 Sergeia podlipaevii | reverse complement strand
TACAAACTAAACTCCTATAACAAAAAAAAAAATGAACCAAGCGCAATAACGCTCTCAGGGACATAAACACGCAACGTTACGTCATCCATCGCATCGTCACTCTCTTATATATATATCTTCCTCTGATCACTATTTCAGCTCGCGACAATGCTCACGTACTCGTGAAGTCGGTTGCGCATCTGCTGCACCACGCAGTCAGAGATCCACTGCAGATTGTTCACCTCTAGCTCCTTGAGCTTCACGTAGGCGTAAAATACGCCGTACTGAAATTGGCGCGTCATGGCGTCGCTGTAGAGCACTACGGACATCTCAACGAAGCGGCGCTCAAGAGACTTCCTCCCTGCAGACTCCATGGACCGGCTTTCATCCAGAAGATCGTAGTACTCTGGAAAGCGGCGCAGGCGGTCGCGCAGCTGTTCCTCATTCTCGCTCTCGGCAATGTCGTCGTGCACGTCGACAAGTGTGCCGATATTCGGAAAGACCTTGCGTCTGTCAGCCGGTGTGATCTCGCGCATGCCAAACGTGTTGATGGTGAAGGTGAGCACCATGCGATCTGCCTCGGCCGACAGCAGAGGACACATCACCTCGCGGGTTTCGCCTTCCAGGTTGTAGCAGAGGTCGTAAAACTGCTCGTAGTAGTTCTTCATGAGGACGCCACGGATAAATTCCACAGAGAGTTCGTCCAAGTCGCGCTCGAAACTGCCGTCGGCGCTAAAAAATCGCCCCACAGGACTGTCGATGAGCACCACTTCGAACATTTCGCGCACATCAGTGGCGGCGACGAGTGTGGGCATCTCGGGGAAGACGCCAAGTGGGTGGCACTTGGTAAGCAGCGCCAGGTTAGCACGGCCGCTACGCTTCGCGATAATCAGCTTCAGGACGTTGGAAATCATGTACTCATACGTGATGAAGTCTAAGAAGTCACACAGTGGGGGCTCTGACCACATACGCAGCTCACGGAACTGACGCACCAACACCTCCTGCGCGCGGTCCACGATGACGTGGGAAGTGAGAACGCCGTCCTGCTGTAGGAAGTTACCATAGTCAGTTACCTGCAGCTGGCTCTTGAGGTCGTTGAGGTTGTCGCACTGACACAGGTTGTTGTAGTCCTCCGGTTGAAGCAGCGCATCACGGTAGCCGTGCACCATAGCCTCGAGGTTGCCCTCATGGACGTTGTAAGTCAACATATCCCGCGGCATGACTGCTGTTAGGATGCTAGAAGAGAGTGTATGTACGTATGTATTTCCGTGTAGTGTATAAAGAGGAATTTGATAGTGTGCTGGGGAACGATATAAACTTCACAAAGGAACAGAGATAGATTATTTTTTTTTTCTTTTTTGAAAAGAGGCGAAGGAGGAAAGGATATTGAAGATCAGAAAATAACGCATTCGATGGAGGAAAAATGGGTAAAAAAAAAAGGCCAATAGGATCATAGAAACAAAGAGGGCGAAGAAAACAAAAAGGAGTAAGGAAGAAATCACTGATATACTATGATGTCATGTTGCTTAAATGTTTATCTATATTTTGGATTCATCGCCATGGATGACTCCTCTGCTGCTGGTGCTGCAGCGATGATTGGTATTCATGGGCAGGAGAGTGGACTCCAGGGCCGTCAAGAGGTACCACATATGACGACGATGACGTCGTTATCGCGGCGCGAGTCCTGGCAAGCTCTCTCTCAAGAAACGCCACCTGCTCACGCAGCCTGTCGGCCTCCTGCTTAGCTGTTACCTTTCCCGCGATGGCAGCACCAAGCTGTGCTCGCAAGGCGACCAGTTCCACGGTTGAGGAGGCAGGGGATGCAGTCGCAGAGGCTGAGAACAGCTTGCGAATGCCGTCAGCACCGCCTTCATGCAGCACACAAAGTTGCTCTTCAAGAATCTCATTGTGCCTGCGCAGCGTCGCATTCTCTACACGCAATGCCTCGACTTGCATTGCCCACTCCTTCTTCTCTGCCTCCCTCCCCAGTGGCCGTGGTAGCAGTACTGGTGGTGAGGATGGTGCAGAGGCCACTTGATTCGAATACCTCTTGCCTGCTGTGTGGAGCCCCTTCCCTTCTGGCATAGCCTGTTGCTTTGCGAATTGTGACGCATCCTGCACTGGCGCAGAGCTCAATGAGCTATGAAACTGGGGCTCCATAGCAAGCTTGGGGCCCTGTGCTCTCCTGCTCACACTGCCGCTACTCGTAAAAAGTCGCTGTGCTGCTCTGACATCATCGGTAGCAGCGCTGTTCAGAGATGCATCTGCTGAACTATCAAACAGGGGAACGCGATGGCGATACACAACATACCCCGTTGACACATCCTCGTCCTCCTTTGTATCGCCACCTTTGCTCTTGGTGGCCTTCGCACAAGGGGCGTGCATAGAGGACGACACAGTTTCTGGCGACTCGTTGAGGTTTCTGCTTCCCGTAGTGATTTTTGTGTCATGCACAGCGCTACTCTTGGCTAGGGGCGTAGAGGCTAGTGGTCCTGCTATGTGGCCTCTGTCGACGCTGTGAGTGCTGAGATTCATATGCGAGTTGTCATAAGTGCAGTCGCCACCCCTATTGCTGCTTGTGTTGCCGCTCTCTCTGGCCAACACACTAAGATGCTGTTCCTGGCGAGCGCGAGAGGGAGAGAGCTTGCTCGGTGGAGACCACTGCGGCGGTGCCCTTGTGAATCCTGCATCATTGTCACCGAAAAGCGCACTCACGTTGCTCGCAGAGGTACGTGGCCTTCGCTGTGTGGATTGCCTCTCTCGGGCACAATAGGCTTCCTCGACAGCTTCCTCGCCGCCGGTCATCGCCAAGCGCAGTCGCACTGGGTGGTGCTTTCTTTCCAGGCTTTGCTGCTGCTGATCCTTCTGAGATGGATCGCTAGAGCTGGAGTGACAGCACCGGCCACACATGTGCAACAACGCATGGGCAACAAGGCGGTGAATGCCTTCGGCCTTGTTGGGCCCGTAAGATCCTTGTCGACTACGCGTGGCACCACCACCGCCGCAGCCGCTCCGCTCCTCAGAGAAAAACGGATCTCCCTTGCAGAAGGGCTCCACATGCACGTGCATGGTAGCTTGTTGAACAGACTTGCATGGTGCGTCACACTGCAGGCATCGCAGATAACTCGAGAGAGAGCCGTTCACAACAAAAGCGTTGCTGCTCACATACACGCATGGTGCGCTGCTTCTGTCACGTCCACTGCCTCTCTCCTCAGCGTTATCGACAATACCACGCAGCAGTTGTGCGACGTGATGAACGTCCTCTATGAAGTTAAAAGAGATATCCAAGACTGCCAGCGCTTGTGCCCAAGGACGTTTAGGCAGTGCAGCCCTCTTGACGGCATTGCTGGTCAAGCGACTTTCATTGTTTTGTATAGCACTCTCTTCTCCCGCTTCTGTCACCCCTAGCGACGGCGACGTGGCGAGCGCAGGAGGGCACTCGGAGATCTCTTCGCGAGTGAGAGCGAAAAGCGACATGAGTACCTTGCCGCGCAGCTCATTGTGGCCAAGAAGGAGCACAATTCCATTCTTGGAGAGTTTTGGCGTGCCTCGCTGACGAAAAGGAAATTTGCCGTCCGCGTCATCCTCCTCCTCCTCATCCTCCTCGTCATCGTATGCATCCCTCTCTACCCTACTCACACGGCGAGTAGGGTTACTGCTAGACTTGCCATCCTTTCGTGATTGCAATGCGTTCACATCCTCAGAGCCTCGCACCCGCACTTTGGTGCTGGCCGAAAGCAAGTCGCGGAAGTCAATATCTGAAGACGTGGAGGAAGAAGGCAGTGATATCTCCAGTGTCGAATGGCTCCGCGTTGTTGCCGGTGCTGCCTTCGGCTCTGTGGAAACATCAGCTCTAGAAGCAGCAGCAGTTGCTGTTGGCCTTCCTGATGAAGGCTTCAGCCAGAGAGGAAACTCACGCGGTAGGCCCCGGAGAGACCGCAGTCTATTGTAGCGGAGATCAATGTACTTGAGCTGCAGGCACGTTTCTAGGCCCGTCAAGTCCGTCAACTCGTTATGTGGCGCCACAAGTGTTGTGAGCGTGCGTGCAGTGGCGGCAAGTCCCGTGAGTGAAGTCAACTTGTTGTTGCGGAGAGAAAGATGCTCCAGCCACTGCATGGGAGCCAAGGCGCTGCAGGACTGAAGTCCATTGTATGATAGGGACTGGGAGTGACCCAGAGATAACTCACGAGAAGCGTTCATGTTCTTAGTGAGGTGCTGCTGATTATAAGATGAAACCACTACAAGGGAAGTGCTATCTGTCATAGGCGATGCTGAGGCTCTTCGCTTTACACTCACTTGGCTTTTCATCGCACCACCAACTTCAATAGGGCGTTGAAGCGTGGTCAGTTTATTCCCTCCCAAGTCGAGCACGACGGCTCTACGCAGGGCTCCCTCGCGTAAGCCATACTTGCGTTCCGAGGCCTCAGAGAGCTCTGTAGCCCCCCGATTACATAGCGACACTACTGACATACTAAAAAAAAAAAATAGAGTGGCAAAAAAAACAAAAAGTACTGGATACAATTCTATTCTTAGTTGGACCCCCCCCCTTTACTTCGTGCAACTAGAGAGTCTTTGTTGTTGTTGATTCCTTCCACGCTTATAGATGATTTTGCGCATGCACCTGCCTCTTTTAAAGAAGAAAAATCAAAGAAAAGGAGGAAAAAAAACTGAAGTGATAGTGTAGAGACTTCTACCCCCAAATGTGACTTTCCTGTCTTGTACGTGTGATGATGCTGTAAAGGTGCACAAGTGCAAGCAGCACACATATCCTGTTCTCTCACGTGCCTGTGTGTGTGCGTGTGTACATAGTTTAACAGAGTGTCGCAATATCGATAGCAAAGAATGGACAGAAATGTAGCAGGTGCGTGTACATCCCCCCTGTGAAGGTATTTTTCTCTCCTCCTCTCCTATCCTTTCCTCGCCTCCTGTGTCCGGCGGCGCCGAATGACTGGGTCGTCAGCTGCATTCATGGCAGCCGCGGCCGCTACGACATCCTCCATAGTGGCGGCTTCATCACCACTGTCTGAGGAGCTCTCGTCACTCGATGTTTCTGTCCTGCTCTGCTCCGGATAGCGCACTTTCACGTTCGCGCGGTGCACCACGCGCATGCACCAAAGCAGAAGTAGAGTAGCCGGGAGTGAAAGAAATAGAAGAAAAAAGAGAAGATCCTCGTCTTCAAACCAGTTGAAGGAGATCTCTCGCACCCGATCCATGTACGCCTTCGTTGATATCCCTTTTTGTTATTAAAACGTGCCTCCTTTTCTTTTCTCTTTTGGCTCTCCGCCAATAATTGTTAGTACTTTCCCAGCTTGCCGGAAAAAAGGAAAAAGAAGTTGATGAATGGCGCGTTCTTCGAAGTGAATGAAAGCGCTTCTATATCTTGTGTGCGCGTGTACGTATGTGTGCGTGCGTGAGTGCGGCACCTAAAAAAAAAAAAAAAAAAAAAGACTCCGTGTGGAGTTGTGCTATCAATCATCCAAAAGGAAAGGGAAAGAAAGAGAAAAAGGAAAATCAAATGCTCAATGTAAACCATACTACTACAACAGCAAAAAAAAAATAGCCTTCAGGTGACCAATCACAATTTAACATAAAGCATTTCTGACAGGGAAAAAAAGGCAATGGTTTTTATCACCCCAGCATGTGCTACCTTTGAGAGTTGCAATTGCTTCGCTTTTGGTTTATTGTTTACTATTAATACCCTGTTTTCAAAAAAAACTTTCCTTTTGTAAAGAGCCAAATTAGTCTATGCTATCCTCTTTGGAATAGTCACGTGGTGACGAAGCTTATTAAAAAAAAAAAAAAAAAGAGAAGCTGTGTGAATACCATCAATGAATTCTCCTTCTCTCGGGCCAACTGCCCTTTAACAATAGGTGTACTCCGCTACTAAACTTTTCAAAATGGAAGGCAAAAATACACACTTATCAAGAGCAAACAAACTGCATAGAACCGAGCAACGCAACACTACACACAAAAACAAAAGCAGATAAAAGAAAAATGAGAAGGAAGAAAGAATTTTAAAATATAAAAATGAGTGCTTCACACGCAAGCACTGTCTCCTCTAACTTTCTTCATTTCATTGATTCCCCATTCTCCATACACAAGCACTCTATTCAGAGAAAGAAACAAAAGGACGCGAGGATCTGTGTTGTGTCTTGCCATTCTTCGCACTTCCACCTTCCCCTCTCCCCCTCCAGCTGCCTACAGAAACGTATGCCGCGAATATGTCCTTGTTATTCGTACTACGTGTGCGCAAAGAAAAAGGACAACGATACATCAGCTTTCCGCTTTTTCTCTTCCCTTTCCAAATCAGCTGGGTTTTCACTCATGTTCTCTCTATCTTCCCCTCCCATCTCTTATCCAATCCCAACCGAAAACAGGCCCACATGCGCACAAGAACAGAACAAACACACAAACATTTAAACAGAAAAATGCTAATGTATCTCGTTGTATATATATATATTTCACTTTTCTCTCTTAAATGTATGGAATCGCATGTGATTTCCCACTTTCCAGGTAGTGAGATTCATATGAATATGCATGCATGCATATAAACAGGTGAGCGTCTCAGTACTAAAAAAAAAAAGTTTGGATATTCATCCTGATAGAAAAAGAAAGATAAAAAAAACACGATACTACACGTATGCCCTCTACTCCTCTGCCTTTGCCCCGGTCTTCTTGCTGCCGCTGGGCTTGCGAATCTTGCTGAGATAAAACTTCATGAACAGGTGTAGCAGCGACATGTGGTACCCAAACTGAAGCCACGCCCACGAGCTGGGGATCTGCCTATCAAACATAACCACCAGAACTGCCTGAAGGATACACAACGCAAACTGAATCATCTGGATCTGAGTTAAACAGGCCTTAAAAGGGTTTGTGTAGCCAAAAGCGGTGTACAAGTAGTGGAAGTACATGAGCGCGTGCACGACAGAGTTGATCCACGCGCCAAAGAAGGCGGTGCCGTTGGCGATGCCGTTGTGGAGAAGAAGACCCCAGATGAGACCGATGGTAAGGTGATGGTACACATGAAGAAAGGAGATTTGTTCATCCTTCTTGCGCAGAACCATGAAGATGGTGTCAAACATGTCAAGGTACTTGGTGACGTAGTGAACCAAGATCCAGAACTCTATGCGACCAGTGAAGCGTCCGTTGATGTTGAAGATATAGTTGCCAAGAAAGGGGGATAGATTGACGGCCATGATGACTGACAGGATCACCTGAACAGCGTTGTAGATCATCATGGGGTAATTCATGTGGTAGGCCTCGCGGTTTGCCATGAACTGCCTAAGGAGTACAAGGACAACGATGTAGCCGGCGTGGCCAGCGGCGATAGCGCCATAGCTCACAAGGGCGTTGTATTGAGGATAAAAACAGAGAGAGTTACGACCGTAGCACGCGCTCGAGTCCACATACGAGTTAGGGTTCATTGTGTGAAGGAAGAAATAACTCGTGAAGGTATAGTGGCAAATTGGTGTGACTTTAAGTATATATAAATATATTTTATCAGTTTAAAAAAGTATATTTAACGGGTTGTTTCCCTACGAGTCGCAAAAATGAAAGATGTAAAATTGTATTTTTAGAAGGGTAATAATTGAATAATAATGAAAAAAAAAAAGAAACAGGAATTGAGTGAAAAAAAGAAAAGCGTACTACAGTAATCGGCAAGAGTTGAATGGGTGAGAAAATGCATGCAAGAAAAAACTCTCTCACTCATGCTCTCGTCAAATATCTAAAGAAAAACTAAAGGAATCTGTCGCTCCTTCTTTTTTTTTTTTTGGTACAAAGAACGCGATATATAAATATGCACTACAAGTGTCCCTCCACTATAGCACAGCACGCTATCAACAAACAAGAGAAGCTCTTATTTTCTTCTTTAAAAAAAAAAAAAAAAAAGAATGACTAGTTTCATTACTATGCAACTAAGCGCAAAAAGACTTACAAAAGCAAGCAATATTAATAATAATACAAATAGCAATATTGCGCTACTACTATTACGTTTGCGCTCCCTCTTCTTCTTCGTCTTTTCCTCAAACATTCTATATGCTTTTCATTGTCACTACACATCAACATTTGTGGCACGCACTTCCTCTTTGCTTTGCGTGTGATCAAACCTTCAACACCAACTAGTGCCACTGATCCTTCTCAAAGAAACAAACTACATGTCAATGTAAAAGAAAGAGGAAAGCCTCGTAAAGGGGGGGGGGAGGATGATTAAAATATTAATCAGCACACTCTTGCTTGCGGGCACCACGTATGAAGCTTCTGCCTTTATATCCACTATTGTCTCACCTAGTACTTGAAACCCCCACCAGTTCCCCAAGGCTCTTCCCAGCATTTGGGCTTCCACCTTGACGACACCGGCGGCGGCTGGAACGGATCATAGCCCTTAACGATGGGATCTCGACCCTCACGTATATCACCCAAATCAGTCAAGCCTAGCTCCTTACGAATTGCCAAGCGTTGGTCCTCCAGCTGATCTGATTCAATGCGCAGACGCTCCAGTTCTGGTGTAGAAAGATCAGGCACAGCATCATGATATGGAATGCCCATATCCATCCTTTCCCAGTAGTGCACCATCGGCTCACCGTCAGGGGCATTAGGGTCTGTTGTTCCCTCGGCCGGCTTGCCGTGCGGGTGCTGTGTCTTGTTCTTGCGCACCTGGCGCTTGTACTCCAGCTCCTGCCACTCCATGTTGCGAAACAAGTGCGCCATCTCCGTCCGCATAACTTGCGTTTCCTCCTCATTGTAGAAGAGATCACCGCGTACAAAGCCAAGAGTCCAAGTGGCGCCTGTCTTTCCTCGTGTTGCTGCCTCATCACCAGGCCGCTTCTCCGTCTCGCGCAGCGGCTTCACAACGCGATGAGCATCGTTGTAAACCTGATCGTCGTCAAGTTCTTGGAACATCTGTTGAGCTCGATTCAAGTGCGCCAGCAACCGCATCAAGGAGTCTTCCACCTCTTCGTCCTCCAACACCATGGCGCCAAAAAACTGTTTCTTGTAATTGCGTGTGTGCTCCTCCTCCGCAACGGTAGGAGGTTGGCCACGATGGGCACGCATCCATCGCTCCCACAGTCGATCATCTGTAGCGAGTGAGCCGTAAGGCTGATGCCGCTTGTTCGAATCCTTTCGATACATGCGCCGCTGCTCCCCTCGCCCTTTCAGAAATTGCCACGTGACGGTAAACTTGTTCCCAAAGCGGTCCTTTGCGATGAGTAGCTCCTGCGTAAAGAAGAAGCGAATGTAATTCCAGTACAACGTTTCCCACCAGTAGATGATACGGTTGTCTGCGAGACCAGAAAAGGAGTGCTGCAGGCGCACAGACTTGTCAGCGAAGGCGTCGACAGATCGAACATATGGTGCCTTGTCCTTCTGGATTCTTTGCCTCGCCTCGGCTGCGGCCGCAGGACCTCCTAGTTTTGCTGCTTCCGCGATAAGTGCCTCTTCCCGCTCTTCCTCCGCGCGTTTTGCCTCTTCTTTTTCAAGCTGGCGTTTAGCCTTTTCAAGCAGCACCTCTTTCTCCTTGATTGCAAAGGCAATTGCGTCCAGCTGCCTGCGCTTTAGATAGACCATCTTGTTGGTAGGATCGTCCTCCTCATCGGCCATTTCCTTAATGTTGGTAAGAATAGACGCGGTAGTGACGCGGCGACGAAGAGATGTATGAAGGGAAGAGCAGGGTAAGGAGGTGCCACTGGGGCAGGTGCTGCTGAGCCCTGCTGCCGCTGTCACTGCTACTGCGCAACGGCGTAGCGGCCCCAATCTGCATGGGGCGTACATATCTTCGCAGAACAGAGGAAGGTGCGGGGCTTTTCTTCCTCGTTCTCCTCTATTGCTATATATATTTTTTCTTAGTCTTCTTAACTGATTTTCTCACGTCCTGCAGCCTAAGTCACTCGGAGAATGGTCGTATGTGCCACTTAAGATGAACACATTCGAAGTACAAAGGGGAAAAAAATAGAAAAGAAAAGGAAGGGAATAGTAAGAAGAAAAAAAGATGTGATCAGCGCAAACAGTCAGCTCTATATGTAAAATCCTACACTCGCAGGATACATCGGGACAAAAAATCAATTCTTTTGCATCGTATTGTTTTGTTGCCACTATTGTTTTATTTTTGTTTCGGTTTTCTTTCCTACAGGAATTATCCACGCAACATCAGCTCCTGAGCACCATATATTGTTTTTCTTTCAAAGAAAAAAAATATGGTCCAATGTATAACTCTAATGTAAACGAACAATAACAAAAAAAAAAATGAAACAGAATAATAATAAAAAGTGAGATGAAAAAAATAATAATAATAATAATAAAACGTCTGCCAAAGTGCCCGAAAATGTGTAGCGAGTGTTTCAAAATGTAGTACTTGTACACAAAAGGGGGGGGGGAGGCCGTAAGGAACTAGTGAAAACAAAATTGAAAAAAAGTGATACAAACAAGGATGAAACTCCACCAAAATGCACACGCATATATGCAGATGTGCTATACTCTAATGTTATTGTTGATAACTCTATTGTCGTTGTTGTTGTTTTTCTCTCTCTCTATGTGTATGCACGCATGTACGTGCGTCTTGTCGCTGCTGTTCCCCTTTCCTCCGTCATTCCTTTTCTATTTTCAGTAAGGGCAGCAAATCGCAAGTGCTGTAGTCGCACCTATCGTTCTCTCTCTCTCTCTTTTTCTCATACCTTTGTGCGCGACACCACCTCTGCCAACCGTCGCAGCGCAGCGTTTCTAAGGTTCGCGTTGTCTGCCACGACTTCAGGAGGTGTGTTGGGAGTACGACGCCGGCGCGTAGAGGACCGGCGGCCCTGCTGCTGCTGCGATCCTTCGTCTTCCTCAACAATAGAACTAGCTTCGTCGTCTATCCGACGAAGTGCATCGTTGAAGTTGTTCGGGCTGCGTGCTCGACCAGTAATTGGATCCGACTCCGTGCTCTCTCGCCGCGGCTGTGTAGATGGGCCCGACGAAAGCCTCCTCCGCGACGTCCTCACAGGAGGCATTCGCCGGTTGACTTGAAGGCCAGAAGAGCGATCTGGAAACGCGCACCGATCATCATCAAAGTACTTTTCCTCTCCATCGTAGTCATCGCCCTGCATTCTACGCAACCGTCTTTGCAGCGCGGCTGCTGCGCCTGCCGCTGCCCGACGCTCCGCAAGCTCTCTTCTCGCAGCTGCCGAAGCATCCGCAAGAGGCGTGCGCTCCGACTGTAGTACACCATCATTGGCTCTTCTGCCCTTGCTGTTGCCTCTGCGACGAGTTGCAGAGGAGGCGTCCGCACGCAGGCGTGAAGATGCTGTCGTTCTTACTGGTGTCACCGTCGTTATGCGGAACTCGTCCGGTCTGTAGGTGCGTACTGCTGGTGATGTGCGATACGGCCGCGGCGGCTGGCGGAGCGGCTGTACCTGCGACATGGAGAAACGGCGTGGCGGTGGAGTGCCTCGCGCGATTGCCTCCTCGATTGACTGTTCCGCCTCCACAATCTCTGCCGGCATCGCACGTCCATGATGGCGCACGCAAGACTCGCACTCCACATACGGGGAGCGTTGGTGCTTGGAAGGGCTGTATCGTGTCCCTGAGTGGGGTGTCGTGCCACCACGAACACCTGGCCGTCCCATGGCGGCCGAATAGCGTGCCGCGGACGAAGCTGAATCTATCACCACAAGAGGGGCATCGTACTCCTCTCTCAAGAGGTTCTGAAGATGATCCTGCTTACTCACGCTGCTGCGCAGTGACGGTTGTCGAGAGGGTGGGGTGACAAGCTCCGCGTTGCTGCTGCGTGGCGGTTCCCTCCGCGTGGCACTATCGGAGTTAGCCATAACGTGATCGTCAAAAAACTTTTCACTGTTACCATCGTCGCTGATAGAAACTTGCTGCTGCTTCTTCTGGGAATCCTGGCGTGGCCCCTCTTCACGTCTCGCTACCTCGTGGGCGTAGTTCAGCTCCTCACTGAGTGCCTTCATGTAGTGCAGCAGCTCGTGCACGCAGTCGCGATCAATTGCGTTGGCGTCTTCATTTCCGGCAAGTACTGCAGCCGCCACCACTGAAGGCGACACTAACTGCGGCGGCTGCGCCGCTGCAGTGATTGCCTTCGTGGGGCTCATCTCTATCGTACCTGCGCTCGGCTGCTTCTGCTGTTGCTGTAGCTCCCCGACAAGCCGGCGCCACCTCCGCAACTCCGCCTTGGCTAGTGCTGCTTCTGATTGAGCCAAGTCCCTTTCACTAACAAGGACAGCTCTATCCTCGCTCGCGGCTGCAACTGACGCCTCAGCCTGCTCCACTGCCTCCCTCAACTGCTTTATTTCACTTTCAAGATCCTCTGCGGAGGGTCCTTCCTCGGCGAGAATCCTGGCCCGTGCACGGGTCTCTGCACCAACGGCTTCTTGTGCGAGAAAGAACATGTGTTGCATCACCTTGAGCGTGACGTCGTCCTTAGTAAAGTACGAAACCTTTGGCTTCTCCAAATTGGCCACGGCGTCGTCTGCGGCCCGCGTAGAGTTATCCTCTACTTGCTTCCTTGTGCTCTTGCTGCCGTGCTCGCTGAGTGGAACTGCTGAAGAAGGCGAGGTTGGCTTTGGTGGAAGCGCACCTGCTCCCTTGGATTTCTCCTTATCCTCTCCCTCCCCATCTCTGACACAACTAGCAATGATATCTTGTGAGAGGGCGTGGTCCTTTGGCACCTCCGGCGTCATCTCCACCCAGTTGACGTAAAGAGCGCACACATCCACAATAGCGTCAATCAGCTCACGCGACTCCGCCGCTATTGCGGTGCGCTGCACCAGTTTTTCAATGATCTGCCCAAATCCACTACTGAGCTGCTCCAGCGCGGAAACCCACGCACACGAGCCCTCGCCTTCTACCCGGTTGAAGAAGTAGCACCCCTTCTGTCTTGTGCTGCGCTCGCTAAGCGTGGTATACAGACCATGCAGCACCTCTCTGTCTTGGCCAAAAGCCTTTTCAATATCGAGCTCACTGTACTTTTCAAGCATGTCAGCCAGCAGCTGCTGCATGGTGTCAGTGTCCTTTTGAATGAGAATGGCCGCGAGCTTGTGGTTGGAGCTGAACTTGCGCACGGCGGTGTGCAAGCAGTCTAGATTCTGTGCGGTGACACGAAGAAGAAGATCGTCATTGACGGCGGTGGAGCGGGGACTTGGCGCAGAGGTTTCTGGTATTGGACTGACAGCATCGCCCCGGGAAAACCGCGTAGATTCCGCGGCACCAGCAGAAGAAGCCGCAGCGCCTGCTGAGGCGTGAAAAAGTTTTTCCAGGTCAACGTCCACAAAGCCGTCATCTTTTTCGCCATCGTCAAAGATGAGCTCCGTGTCACCAGAGCTGCGTTGGCGAGCAGAGTGCGGAATAGACAAATAACGCACCCGCAAGAGCGAGGAAAAGAGTATGTGTAACTTGCTAACGGACTCATAAATCTGGCCGAGGCGATGATCATACGGAAGAAGAGCATCTCTGCTGGTCTGCTGCGCAAGCTTCGACAGTACATCGTCTTTGCGTGAAGGGGCTGATTCATTCGGCATGGAAGGAGATGACGCGAGCAGACCAGAGGCCCCTCCTCCGTTCTTTTCGGCTGCGCGAATGGCGCGATCGAGGGCTGGCAGAATAGTATCCGCAAAGCGCATGAGACATGTGTCGATGTCAATGAGGTTTTCATCCATTATTTCATCGCTCGGTAGTCGCTCGTCACGGGAAGTGAAGAAGCGACGAACTGCTGCAAAATACTTCACAATTTTCCGTTGCGTGTGAAGATGGTCCTCGGTCGCCTCTTGCAAACGTTTGGACCACCGAGAGTACTTCTGCAAGAGCAGGGCAAGCTGCTCCTCCACACCTTCCTGCTGCTGACACACAGTGTCCTCTTCCGTCTCCGTGTTCTTCTTTGCTGCCGCAAGAATGTCCTCCACGACGTCGTCCTTGGCCGACTCGTCTGTGCCAATCGTGTATAGCGCAACTTTGATAATCCGCCCGTCTTCAGCAAGACGCCCCAAAACCATCGTCATAGCCTTACGGAACGCCTCCCTGTCCACCTTCCAGCGGCGCTCTTCGGTGCGCAGGTGTTCAAGCTCCTCGGTGAAGGCGACACGCTGCTTCAACGCATCGTCTGATCGCACGCGTACCTCTAGTTGCCGAAGCACCTCCGCAATATTGTTTTCTGTCACGTCGCCGTTGCCAGACGCCGGGGCGGTGTCCTCCTTGGGCTTTTCTGGGTGCACTCCAAGCGCTTGACACATCTTTTCAGCTGCGCCAGAGAGACGCTTGAGTTTCTTTGTGTAGTTCGCGTTCTTCTGTGTGAGAGTCTCTACGCGCGCCTTGTTAGTGCTGAGACTGTGTGCGCAGCGGATGTACTTGGTCTTTACAAACTTTAGGCGCTCTACGATGTCACTCAAAAACTGGTCTGTCTGAAGCACGGTGGGATTTTCGGCCGCGGCTTCTTCCAACAGCGCTGCTGCCACTTCACCGTCGTGCCCATCCTCCTCCTCATCTCCATCATTGGTTGTCGTCATCTCCTTCAATATTTGCATCATTTGGCTACCATACGTCTTCACCACCTCCTCGAGGCGTGCCTTGCTAGCACGGCCCTGTGCGCCTGACAGAAATTGCTTCTGTCGCCGAAGTGCCCATTCCGTGAAGCGCGCTCTTAAAATATGCGTCATTTGCATGAGGTCACTTGTCGGCGGTTCGACGCGAATGCCCTTCTCAAAGGCAAGAGACGTGTCCACTGGCAGCAGCTGAGCGAGCTCCACAATAGCATCTTCCACCTCACATCGGAGAGCATTCACACGAACCTGGGCATCCTTTGGAAATTCGGCCACGGCAACAACTGTCTGCTCAAGGAGCGCGAGAGCCTCAGGAATGCTGTGACCTACCATGTCATCGTCTTCACAGATATCCTCCTTCCCCAAGAAAACACGGTTCAGAAGACGATTCATGCTGTTTATAGTGAAGAGAGAATTTTCCTTGGCGTCACGCGGAGCTGCGGAGGATTCACCGTGAGAGGAACGCCTAGATGAGACAGCGGGGGCACCTGCAGCTGCGTCACTAGCAGCAGAAGCTGGTGCAGGAATGCTGAGAACAGCCTTCACAGCACACGCTAAGCGAGCGCCATACTCCGCGTCCAACGTATGTAACAAGTAGTCGCCTTCATCTAAATGGTATTGCCTTTGTACTGAAGGTGGCAGACACTGTGCTACAGCCTTTAGTTCTCGTGCAGGTAAGATTGGTGCCTTTGCGCTTCTGCCTTCAGTATGCGCTGCGTCGTTATTGTCTACATCTTCTGTACTCGGCGCAATGATTTGCACTGATGGCTCTCGTTTGCACAGCTCCTCCTTTGCCCTACAGCACTCCTCAGAAATAGAAGCAAGGCAGCTGCTCGCCCTCTCCAAGATCGTAGAGATGTTGTCCTTTGTAAGTTGTGCATCCCCTCTCACACAAAATGGGAGTGGCAACTGGGATTTCCACAACGCATCTTCATGCAGTATGGACATGTTTTCTATTGTGTAGTAAAGTTTCTCTAACGCACCCTCAATCCATGCCGCTGGATGCGGCTCCGTTACGTTTCCCTCGCCTAAAAGTTTTTGCTGCGCTTCCGCGACAAGTGGTGGTGAAGGCTCCCCATATAGCGCAAATGCTTCTCGCACTGTTGATTCATACTGGTCCAGTAGCAAGGTATTAAAACTGGCCTGGCGCTTTTGCTTTTCCAGCTCCTTCACAAGGCTCAAGAGAACTGATGGAATATCAGCCTCAGCTGTAATCTTGCCGTAACCTTCTAAAATGTCAGCAACTTGCCACAGTGTATTGCGAGAGGTGAGTCTCGACTCTGCAGCTGGCTCAGTGCCTTGACGCGACGCTGTGGCACTTTTGCAAATCTCAACTAAAAGATCTTTGAGCGAAGCTCCCTCTGTTGCAATTTTTGCATTCTCTGTCATGCTGTGGATGATCTCATCACACTTCTCTATCTCAAAGCAAACACGATAGAGGCCATCTTCAAGCGAGCTGGCGTCTGGGTTACCATCTTTCAAGGCAATGTTGCGTGTTCCACATAACCGGAACAACACCTCGTCTACGATAGAAGCCCAATGTCGGATATCACGTGTGCTTTCTTTAGAGGCTCGGTTCCGTTCACTTACGTTGGTATTCGACGGCAAGCCACTTCCGTGCTTTTCATCTTCTGATATCGATCTCGTAAAGGAATCATGTGGGCTCTCTTGCGGCGAAGTCCATAGTTGTGAGTGAGCGTTGGCCCAGTTCCGCCGTTTTTGTTCCATGTGTAATATGTCTAAAAATGAAAACTATATATAAATTGCAATAACCTACATACTCTCAAAATCAAAGGTGTGAATCGAAAGAGACGATTGTAAATAAGAGAAGTGGAGGTGGGCACGCATTAGTAAAACTACTGAATCATCAATTTGGCACAAAAGATATCTTCTTGTCATCATACCGGCAGTAAAAGAAAAAAAAAGAAGCAATTTCACTCATTTGCTTGTGCGTTTGTTGCTCTTTTGGAACGTAGTTGGTAGTTATATTACTTTATCGGATAGAAAAGTATTAACATCACTGACAGCTGATCGTCTCATCTTACTGTGCTATCTTTGCTTCTCTACAACTTCCGAGTTATAGCTCTCTTCTTTCTTATCTATTCAAATACCTATCGCTCTTTGATATATCAGCTACTTTCAATTCCTTTGCTCTTCTTTCACCTCTTCACTCAAAAAAAGACATTTATCAATAATGTAGGTCTCTGCAAACCCATTCCACTCACTGTGGGCACCATCTTTCCTTCGCCTACTGCTGCTGCTGCTGTTGCTGTTGTTGTTGTTGCATCAGCTGAGATTGCTTCTCTTGCATCCGGCGGTAGAGATCCTGAGCCTTTTTCTGAAGCTCCGTCTCTCTGCGGTCCAAATCGGAAATAGAGGTATCAGTGCGCTTGATCTCGCCATTAATGTAGTCAAGGCGGTTTCCAATGATGCTCTTAGCATCACTCTGATCCTGTGGAACAAGAGCGGGACCAATCAGCTTGTACACCATGGCATCAGGCTCGAGTTTATTGAGTTCATCCCTAACTAGCTCATTTTCGTTCTTCTGGCCACCAAGCTGGCGGCGCGACTCAATCAGCTTGCCCTTCTTCTCACCCATCTCCTGCAGCTCCTTGAGAATGGGTCTGAGCTGATCGTTCAGGTTACGGATTTCGGGGTGAATCTGCTGCATTTATGAATAAAGACTGTGCGAAAACTTGCAATTATAGAGTACAAAAACAAAATGAGTAAAGGAGAGAAAAAGTAACAATATCAAGTAGCTACGCAACTAAAGCAAAAACCACTTTTTAAAAAGCCTTCAAAACAAAGTATACAGCAATGGACTCGTGTGCATGCAAGTATGCGTATGTATATGTATGTGCGTATATATAAATAATAAAGATATGAACAATATGCTCGTAACAAGGCTACTCTTCTCAATCGCTGCTACGAGTGCGGCGTTCAATTGTTCTGTCAGCCTCAAGATTATCCTTGTTAACTATTGGCCAAGAATCAATTTGTGTAATAAACGGCAAATAAAGATATACCTTATTGCGATAGCGCTTGTCCTCTTCGATAGGGTTGCGCTCCAGATAAATGGTCTTCATGGTGTCTTTAAACACTTCCAGTTTCTTCACTTCATCCCAAGAGTCAATCTTGCCATCAGTGAGCCAAAATTCGCGAAGGCAAGGCATATTAACAGCGTTGATAGTGTCCTCATTGATCGCTTTAATTGGGTTAAAGCTGAAGTCGAGCAGTTCTATCGTATGCAGAGGAATGTGCTCAATGACCGCAATACCATTCTCGGAAAGGTACACCTCCTTTAAACATGGGTTTGCGCTTCCAAGAAAATTCTCTGGCTCCAGCTTCAAGATACGATTTGCCTGAAGGCTGAGAAGAGAAAGATTCTTTAAGGTATGAAGTGAAGACCCAATGTTGACAATCTTGTTCTTTCCTAGCCAAAGCTGCTTCAGATTTACAAGATTGGTGAGACCTGCACCGATGTCACGGATGCGGTTCCCTCCGAGCTCGAGTAACTCCAAATTAACCAGCGAATCAAGACCTTCAATAGCCTTGATCTTGTTCTCGACGAGATACAGCTCCTTCAGGGTAGGAGCTAGCGGCTCAAGGCCCGCAATCTTTTTGATCTGGTTGTAGCTTAAATCCAGTTTTGACAATGATGAGAATGGCTGCGGAAAGTTTTGTTTCATGAATGCGCCAGCGTTCTCTGGATCAACAATCGTAGCAGAAAGAAAGAAATCTCTGAGCTTCTTGATCTTGTTATCAAACAAGTCGATTTCCTCAAGACGATTTGCGAGCTCCAAAGGGAAGGGAGACAACTCATGAATCAAGTTCTTCCTAAAAGAGAGCACCTTACACTCAGTGAGGCACCTCAAATCAAGTTCCTCAATGGAGAACAACCGAATATTCGTAATCTCGACAAACCGTGACTTGGCGTCAATCTTCAGAGTTTCAGTGGCCATCTTGGTGCGCTCATCATGATTGTTTGGTAGGTCAACATGCTCAACACTCTCACTGTCCGATGACTCATCATGAGGAACTTCCGTTTCTTTGTTTGCATCGTCCGCAGGAGTACTGGCAGACAGAGTACCAGAAAACTTCTTCTGAAAAGCAGCTTTCTGCTCAGCGGTCTGCTTACCAAACATCCTTGAATTAATCAATATACTCAAAACAAACCTATTTAAGAATCAAAACAAAAGGAAGAGAAGTAAGCATCATTATTTGACACATCTCCAAAGCAAAAGACTCATTGACTCATTCAAAAC
Source organism: Sergeia podlipaevii (assembly GCA_030849805.1). Classification (NCBI taxonomy): domain Eukaryota; phylum Euglenozoa; class Kinetoplastea; order Trypanosomatida; family Trypanosomatidae; genus Sergeia; species Sergeia podlipaevii. The sequence goes on along the minus strand of JASANZ010002059.1, from coordinate 21,816 downwards.
TGCAACGTACAAAAGCAGGTAACAAGAAGAGCGACTACTCAAGAGGCGAACCAACCTATTATAACAAACACCAGTGTAATGCCTCAAACCCAAACATTTTTAATATGTAACACCACCACTCTCAATAGCCAGCAGAAATCACACAATATATATACATACCACAGCATCAACCAAAACCATTCACTATAAGTCATCCCCCCCCCATACCATACCATTACAACACACAAGCCCAACGCAACTGCTCCACTCAATCTGATCATCTTTAAAATGTCCAGCCACACAGTTGCAACACGAGCACCACAGCCTCACAGCAACCACACAAAAGAAACACCCCAATTTTTTGTCTTCGAGTAGCACCGACCTTGGTGGGGATCGAAACTGGGCCGCCGGCGCATGCTAGAAAGGGAGGAAAGGCACTCACGCCTACCGCTACAATCGGTTATGTGGGACTCAGCCATTGGAGAGACACCGAAGCTCATACCCACTAAAACCCCCCGGGGTGGAGAATAAAGTTCACCACACTGCCATTTCTAGCATGCGTGGCGGCCCAGCCGGCGCTGGATCCCCTGTGGCCGCTCTCCAGTCATGGGTGTGAAGCCATGGCAAAGCCTTGACGGCCAACAGGAATGACCTTGACTTGCCGTTGGCGCAGCTCAGTGAAGTAAAGAGGAAAGAGTTGCCTCATAGTGCTTCCCTCATCGCGAGGTACTAGACGCTAACGGATAGTTCGTTCGAGCAAGAAGCTCAGGAACACCTAGTCCTTTGACGCAGTTTCCCGCGTCTACTCTTACCCAGAGTGAGGGCCTCAGTTAGGTACAGTAATCAGAGTTATGTACCTATAACGCCTTGAGGAAAGGCGTGGGGGCGTCTGTTCTTAAACCACGCTGCCAACTGGCTCCACTTCACCCCCAGAGCCGCAGGGGGAAACACTCCAATACTATCCTCGTAACTCCAAAGCAACCAAGGCACTACATTGAACCGATCAGCACAATTCCAGTACAATACTCAGACATCTCACACACCACCACTCGAACCACTCCCCCCCCCCTCTCCAAACCTTCACCTTTACACAGATTACCTCAACAGACAAGTTCATAAAAAGAGCCGCCAGATGCCACCCATCGCCATGCAGATGGGCCCACGCGCAGCCGCCACCAGCGGCTGCCCCCGCGTGCCACCCCAGCCATGCACATCCCCCGACCACCAGGCCCCCAACAGCTATGCCCAAACAGTTCTATGCTGCACTCCATTGTTCTATAAATCTAGCCATCTGCGAATATCACCGCGGCCATGCACTTCTTCTGACGATGACGCCGTCCTGGTGAGGATCGACACTAGGTCGCCAGCGCACGCGAGAAAGAAAGGAAATTTACGCATACCATTGCTGGACACGCGGAGCTCAGCCATAGGAGAGGCACTTAGGTCCTTACCCCCCCCCCTCTGCGTGGAGATACCATGTATTTCGCCCTGCTGCCGTTTCTAGCATGCGTGGGCGGCCAACCTGGCACCGGATCCCCTGCGGCCGTTCTCTGAAAGCATGGCTATGGACCATGGCAAGATCCTATTACGACCACAGGAATAACATTGACTTGCGTTGGCGCAGCTCAGTGAATCAATTGCTTCATAGAGTTGCCATCAACTCATGCGGCTGCTGCTTTAAAACGTTGTGTCGTGGAGCAGCATAGCTAAACCCCGTGGGGTGAGACTCAGGCGTCTTTCCATGCTCCGAACATGGCCAGAACACCCCAATAGCAACCTTACGCAGCTGGTGAGTTTTTGGCAAAAAAAAAAAAGTGCTAGATAGCAGCAACCCGTGCGTGGCTCAATGGACAGGTTTTCATTGGAGACCCTAGGCAACATCGTTTCTTGATCGACTACCCAATCCCAGGGACGTGGGAAGATTTTCCTGCTCTTGCTATGATTGCCTAGAGCAAGGTCTTGTAACGCCTGTGCGTTTTGTCCCATGTCCAGGGGGTGTCGAATGGTGTGCCTTTTCGGGATACTCAAACCCTGAAGAGGAGGGCTCAGCGAACTCCGAGCCTTGCAATAGTGGATGTTCGAGGGTATCTGTGACGACCAGGGAGGCAAAACCCCATGGCACCGCTCATAGATGTACAACGGAGCCCCTACCTGGTGATAGTGCCAGACACCACGATGAGGTGGTCTTTGCGTCGAAGTGTGGATTTGTTTATGTGTCACTCCGAGGTGGTAGAGGGGGACAATTCACTTACGCAGACAATGTCACCCGTACTGTGAGACTTGGATGCAAGACGCCAATGCCAACTAGACCCCTCATATCACAGCCCATTCATACTTGGGATACGCCTTTGCAGGCTTGGATACCCTCGGACACTGCACGTATTTAACCGCTGTAGCGCTGACCACATTGAGGTGCCCTGTATTCGTTAACGCACAACGGCCATCAGGAGATTCCAGTTTGGGAATCTCTGGTCCAGTAGTAGTGATATGGCTGTCACAATATGGGCACTTGGAGCTGGGAGGCTATTCATACTGGAGTTTACATTTGAACGTTGAGTATTTGGGTTGCGGGGGGAGTGTGTTTAGGCTGTTTGGATTTTATGGTTTTATAAGGGTATACTGGTGAAGAGTGATGTTGTGTGCTTTTGGCTTGTAAAGGGGAATGAGAGATATCGTTGGTTGGGTTGGTGGAGATGCCGTTTTCAGGGATGCACGCACATGGCTTGCATTGACAGTATTTTTTTGTTTCGGGTACTTGCTTCTTGCTCTTGCATTCTCCCTTTATTGTATTGTAAAAAAGTTTTGTTGTTTAGAATGTTGACTCGTACAAAGCTGGAGAGCAGACTAGAAAATCGAGTGCGTAGTGGCTGCCGCCCACATGCTATCAGCAATGTGCTCCTATTCTTTCGCCCCGTACATAATAGAACATGGTGAGAACTGAAAAAAAGTCATCCGTGACAGGATTCGAACCTGCAACCCTCTGATCCGTAGTCAGATGCTCTTCCATTGAGCCACACGGACTTGCTGGAACTCGCTGGTACGTTAGGATCAACATCGGGTGTAGAGTTTATTTTCGTGGTTCTACACGATGTTGTGCGCAACACATTGCAACGGGTAGCCGGAGCGTTTGCTCTGTAACCTTCGGGGGCTGTCAAGGTTTAGCAAGGATGGGCTGGATCAGCAAGAGTGTCTGCTGCGTTGACTTGGTGTTCTGCTTGGCTGTGTGTCGGTGATCTCGGGCCCCTGCAGAGGGGCTTTGAAGTGGCCGTTAAAGTAGGGGGATCGGGTCAGGCCGGAAACGGAGCAGCCCACCTCGCGCACGTCTGCCGTTGCAGAGGCTCACCGAGGAGTATGTCAGCACTTGAGCCCCAGTCGTCGTTGCAAGACTTTTTAAAAAATTGTTTGTTTAGTGACTATCCCTTTTCTTTCTTTTCGTATGTCGTCTTCACTATGAAAAACCGAAAAAAGAGAGAGCAGAAAGAGAAGCAAAAAGAAAACAGTGAGAGACGCTAGATGAAAATCAAGGTGATATCGTGCCCTTCAAACTGGTACCACATGTGCACTTCCATTTGTGTGTGTGTGTGTGTGTGTGTGTGCAGAGTACTTCTTTGTGATAACTCTTTTCTAAAGAAGTGAAAAAGGTGTATAAATGCCAATATGGGACTGAGTGAACCAGCTCTAGTAGTAGCAAAGATGATGACGTTGAATCACACTTTTCGATATTTACTTTCATCCCTACTCCCACTAGGCTTTTCACGTCGATTTTTGCTATTCCCTTTTTTTTGCTTTTGCGACTTGGTGCACACGCCTGCTGTCCTCCTCCCATAGCAACAACGAAAGAAAGCACAGTTAGCACAATATATATACCAGATAAAAAGAAAAACAATAATTTGAAATGAAAATGGGATCATAGAGGAATCTCCTTGTGGCGAGCCACAAAGGCCTCCAGTGCACCTTCCATAGTGCCAGGGAACTCATGTAGAACCACCTCACCATTGGCGGACAAGGAGGTGTGCGGCTGCACATACTGCTTGCGTGGCTTGCGCTTCTCGAGAACGATCTCGCGATACTTCACAAACTGCTCATCGACAGTGGTTAGGTCACAGTAGTAGTCGGTGCCCCGCTTCACGTTGGCAGTGCACTTGTTCACATGGAGGTTGACGAGAAGCTCACCAATGACCTTGACGCCGTCCGTTGCAATGCGTTCCGTGTCAAGCGTGATGACGAGGCCTTCCTTCTCATCGGGCACAATGCGGACCACAGGGTTCTCGGCGCGCAGCAGTGACTGCAGGATGCAGAAGCGTGCCCGCATGTGCGCTTGACGCCACTGCTGCGTCTCTGGGGTGTAGAACTCAAGCCCAAGAAGGCCCGCACGGACCATGTTGAGCCAGCAGCTAAAAACTGTGCTGCGACGATCCGCCTCAGTCGTGCGATCAAAGATGGACAGAATGTTGGGTTGAACGCAGAGGTACAGTGACACGGCCTCAGCGCGGCACTCCTCGTAGGAGCTCGCAATGCTGCCGAAGAGGCCACCCCACGTTTCCCCGGGCTTGTACCAGGTGGTGACTAGCTTGCCACTGATAGGATCAACGACGGCGTTCTTGTCAAAGTTTAAGTTACCATCCCCGCTTTCCATGAGGAGCTTACCCGTACCGTGACCGAGCAGCTCGTGAGTACCGACATTTACAGACATGGCGGAGATTATGCCTTCACGGTACACCGCCCAATCCGCCTCGGTGATGTGGTTTGGCTTCTCGTTAAAGTTCATTGCGTTGACCACATTGGCGAGGTACACATTCTTGAAGCCGTACTCCTGACGGATGTCATCGTAGTTGGGGATGTTAATGCCGGAAGGAATGCCGCTGCTGGCAAACCCGAGCACATCGAGACTGGTGAAGTCGGGGCTGGCAAAGGTGTCCTTTTCAAAATCCTTTCCCCACGGCAGCTTCGCGATAAACTCCTCTGCGTGCGAGACGAGTGTGGCGTACTTCTTAGACTGATCCTTGTTGACGACGGCCACAAAGCCCTCCCACTCTGCACGCACGCCGGATGGATCGCGATACGTCTCTATGAAGCCGATATTCGTCTCCACCACAGGGCCCACGTCCTTCACCCACTCCCTCTGGGACTGCTTGTGCTCGTTAATGTCGCCAGTGGCAAAGTGAGCGATGTAGTGATCGATCATGCGTTCTTGGGTAGCGTTTTCAGCGCTCTTGCGCGCCTCGCGCATGTGCTCCACAACACGCTTCATCTCAACACTGTGGTCACCGTACACCAGCGCCGCGACGGGGCCATCGCCGGCAACCAGGACGGTCTTCTTCTCAGCACTCGCAAAGTGAATCTCGAGACGACCGTCGTCGCGCTTGAACACACGCGTGTTGGAGCCATCCAGCTTGAGCTCCGCCAGGTACGCGTTGGCCGTCGCGGCATCCTCAGCAGTGACGCTGCTATTGTAGTAGTTGGTGATGCCCTTTGGGGAGAAGTCAAGAGTGAGCTTGGAAGGATCCAGGTCATAGATAGTCTCGACCAAAGCCTGGTCCACCTCCGCACTCCCCCCACAGCTCTTCAGAATGCAGGTAAAGGCGTCCTTGGAGCAGGCAGGGATAAATTTGCTATCGCCAAAAGAAAGATAGTTGCCCATGTTAGAGTAGAGCAGGGCGACATATTCGAGGAACTCGATTACTTCCTCCTCACTGACGCCGGCATGCTGCGCGGAGGCCTTGAGGTCAGCAAGGGGCTTCGCGCTAAGGATCTTGTGGAACATGCGGAGAGCGGGAAGGGACTCGGAACTGGCTTGTCTGGCGACGACCGCGGTGCCACTCCAGCTTGCCCACATGACATGGTGGGCGTAGAGGCGCTGGCGCGGGGTGAGTTCCTTGAAGGCGCCTGCAATGGCGAGCGGGCAATACGGGATCGCGCGAGGGGTGATGTAGATGGACTTCTGTGACATTTGTTGTTCTTCCCTGTTCAACTTATAAAAACAGTAAATAGTAATAAAAAGCGATGGTAATAGTGATAATCCTCTGATTTCTATGTGCAAAAGCAAATATGCAGAGAGAGAGAAAAAAAAAGGAAAAAGGAAAAGAAATGAGATAAGTCGGTGCGTGTGCAAACAACAACAAAAACATGAAGTGACAATAACAGCTACTAAAAGGGAAGAACTTGCTCCCTCTCGCTTTTCAATTTAAACATCATTCTTATTCTTCTTGTTCTCGCTTTTTGTTGCATCACATGTGTAGATAAATCAGATTAAGCGTGAGTGAGTGTATGAGTACCTTACATTCTCATTTTCTTTTTTTAAAGAGAGTATGAGTACCTACATTCCTTTTCTTTTAGCGCACACTCACTCACGTTCACACCCGCACCAAAATGTTTTGAGTATTCACATGAAAAATAGAAACAGACAAGGGATCACACGCTGCCTTTCTCTCTCGCCATCTTCCTCTCCCCCTTTCTTTTTCTTTCTTCTCAACACTCTCTGCTGTTCCTCTCAGCTTTGCACTCACGTTTCTCACGCGTCCAACCTTCACCTAGCAGCATGGTCCACTCCCACAGAATGCTGCGCAGATCCATGGTGGTGCCCTCGTCGATATCCCGTCCATCATCACGAGGCGAGTGCCATGAAGGAGGAAAAGGAAAGGGGATCATATGCAGCACTCGCTGAGTGCTCAGCCAATGTACGTGATCGTCTTCAATCGCCGGGGTTCCCATCACGCGTCGGTCGGCGTACGACTCTGAAAGACTAAAAAACACGTTGTCATTCACCTCCGAGTACCCGCGAGAGCCATCAAGGCGTCCTACATGGTACTGACGAAGAGAACGAATGTCTTTGTGGCCGTTGCGGTGGCCCTCGTAAGGCACCCCATGTAGTGTGTACAGCTCATGCGGGGAGCCGTAGCGCAACCAGGCCGGTGGCAGAGGCATGTCCACAGAGGCAGCAGTTTCGATTGTATCCGCCCAGAAGTCCCCGAGCTCCTCCCTGAAAGCGTCTTTGCGAATGGGTAACTTAGCGAGAGAGGCGAGTGGAGAGGTGGTGAAATTGACTGGAACGCTATCAGGAGTCGCGTTGAAGCGCAGCACGGCACGGGCGTAGTTCATCGGTATGACGTGCTCGCGTGGAGGGCCCGCGGCTCCTTTGTAGGCATTAGTGATGACTTTGTCATACGGAAGGTGCCTTGCTTTAGCGCTTTGCTCGTTTGCCATCGCCTGAACACCGGATGCGTGTAGAAGATCATACGATACACGCAAAGTGTCCCGCAAGGCTCGCTGCCGCCGCTCGCGCTCCAGTCTGGCTAGCTCCGCATAAGCAATGCCGCTCTGCGTGGGGAAGTAGTTGTGAAACATAGTCCCCGCCGTGCCCATCAGATCGTACAAAACAAAAAGATCCACTGTGTCATAGCGACTTGTGCCGCTTTCGCTTCCTTGCCCCGGTGGTGCTGCTGCTGCTTGCTCTGACCTCCATCTACGTGCCAGGTGTCTTGATCCATATGTGTTATCATCGCCTTCCCATTCTTTAAAGGCCTCCTCCCCATCAAACAAAATCACGGAAAGTTGCGGTAGGTGCTGAACCCAGTCCAGCCAGTCGCGGATATCAACACGACGAACGTGCTGAGACTCTGGGTCGCGCCGCTCTTCATCGAGTCTGCCTGTAGGTCTATTATAGTGAGATGGGCCACGCACAAAGACCCGATCGCGGCTGTCTTCATAGACCTCCGCGAACTGATAGTGAAAGAGAAGTGCAAAATGGGCAGGTGAGACGACTTGAAGCAGCTTTTCACGTACTTCAGCTTCATCGCGAGTCTTGAAGAGAACGTTGCGTCCCGGCACACTGCCAACCCTCACCGGGGACGATGGCCCGCCTTCTACCTTGCCCTTTTCGCTACCGTCACTGCCGGCATCATCAGTGTAGGCAGGCACGTTCGCCTCCCTAGCTTCAGTCGCGTAGAGCTCCGCAAGGGCTTCCGCAACGTCGGTCAGAGCAGCAATGCCCTTGATTGTGCGCAGCAGCATGGCAACAGGCACGAGGGAGTCGCATGCACCGAGAAAGGTGTGTGTAGTTTCCAGTTTTGAGTCCCAGTGAGCGGAGAGAACAATGTGGCGGAGGCGCTGATGGGTGAGAGGAAGGGAGTTTGGAGCGGCGAAGGTCGGCTTCGTAGGCCGCGCTGGCTCAGAGCCATCGGACATTTTAACCTTTGAGTTTTTGCCCTTGACCAGTTGCGGCTGCCCAAATATGGGCTGAACGCTGGGATCGAGACTGTGCAGGTCCTCCTGCGCGTATTCCTCGCTAAGGTCTGCACGCACGCTTTCACCCATCTTCGTGTTGCTTTTGCCTTTGTTGCTGTGCAGCCTAGCCGCCTTTGTGCGAAACCGAGATCCTCCAGGGAACTTGAAAATAAGATTGCGCAGCGTCACGCTGTCACCCGCCGCAAAGCCTGGCATGGCAACAAGGGAGCGCTCTGTAAAATTATCCCACTCAAGGGACCACCACCACCCACGCGTATCCATCGCACCCTCGTCGTGCGCAGTTGTCTCACCAGCTGTTGCAGCTGCGTGCAGTGCCTCAAGAAGCTCACGGCCACGGCCGCTAAGGTGTGGCGCCTTTATGTATCTCGGGGACTTTCCTTCTTGTGCTGCTGCTGAGAAGCGCTGCGTGCCGAGCCCTTCTGATACCAAGTATGCTAGTAGCGACTCGCGTGGCGCACCGGCTACACGGGTTCCGAACGCAAGAAGCCGCCCAAGCTGCGCTGTGGCAGCTGCTGCTTGCTGCTGAGGTGGATACAAGTACTCTAAGACCTCCGTGAGATCAACATCTTCTTCGGTGGTTTGACCTCGTTCCCCCCTCATCAGTGCCGTGATGGTCGCATCGTTGAGTTGCTCCAGCTCACCTCCATGCTTAGCCATAAACTCGAGGCTCGCAACGGTCAGTGGAGGGTAGCGACGATGCGCAAGCTCGACGTAGGGTGGACGCATCATATGTGTCGGCAGCAGGCCACGCCTTGCGCGTCGCGCGGCGGCATCCTTAACCTTAACTGCCTCCTGCTTTGGGTCCTCCGGCGGACTTGTGACCCTTTTAGGAGGCATCCCTCTAAGATACTTGCGCTCCACCTCAGCTAGTTCTGCTTCCTGCATGTCGCGCCGACGGCTTATGTCGTCAGCAGGAACGACGCTTTCTTCTGGAATTTCCCTGCCTACTGCCTCGTCCTTCTCAAAAGAATCCAGTGCCTTACTAAGAAAAGAGAATGTGCGAATGCCTTGCAAATGCAGAACGCTCATGATGCAGAGAGCGAGAGCCACAAGAAGAACGATAAGGAGAGCCGCTAGGAGGGCGTTGCGCGGCGTCAGATGAGGAAAACGACGAAGAACACCGCCGCGTCTGCGGCCACTTCGACCGGTGATCCCTTTCATACTTACATCCTCTGCGCCATTATGCTTGTGCACAAACTTAGTAGCCCCTTTTCTATGATTCATGTGGCACTCTCTCGTTTTGATCCCTTAGAATGAAAAAAAAAAAAAACAGTCTATACCGTGTTGTGAATAAAAATAATAGTAATGATGATAGAAAACAACAATGAACAGTGGGATGCTCGCCTTTTGCCACGATCTCCCTCTATCTCCCTCTTTCCCTCCTAGATGCTCTACTACGTTTGTTGTGTGTATAGGTGAAAGAAGTAGCAAAACTAGTTCGCTAGCTAGCGAGGAGGTGAAAAGATAAAATAAGAAAAATAGAAGGAAGAAAAGAAAAATGAGATATGAATGAAGTCTATCCAAGTACCTCCTCCTCAGAAAGAACAAGGGAAATCGGAGGCAATCAAGACCGAGTAGATGCTATAAAATAGTCCATCCTCGTTTTCTACCTCTCCCTAAGTCTGACCTAGTTTAGGCGTTTCTTTGTTATGTGAGTTTCATACAGCAAATATACACGGCAAAACATGTGCTTGTTTCTCTCATGTTTTTTTTCTCTCTCTCCCTTTTCCACCTCTCTCCCCCTCTTCTCAAAATATAGGAGAATATGGCAGGATCAGTATATATATATATATATATAGACCTGTGAATGTGAATGCAGGAGAAAAATAAAATAGAAAAAATAATTAAAAAATATATCCAGACACGAATATAACTGGGGATATATATATATATTGTTTTTACATACTCTATACAGGAAAAATGAAAGCAAAAGATAAGCAGAAAAAAANCCTCACGAGAGAGAGAGACAGCGCAAAACGCATGCAGACCATGATGACTATGACTACACACAAAAAATGTATATATGTATATATATATATATATATATATAGGCCTGTGAATGTGAATGCAGGAGAAAAATAAAATAGAAAAAATAATTAAAAAATATATCCAGACATGAATATAACTGGGGATATATATATATTGTTTTTACATACTCTATACAGGAAAAATGAAAGCAAAAGATAAGCGGGAAAAAAAAAGAAGATTGCCAAACAGAAAAATGCTAACACTCACGCCCACACTCACACATCCGCACAGTCAGATCAAAAAAAGAGTGAAAGGGAGAGAGAGAGAAGCACACCTTGACGGAAAGCTATCTGCCGCCACAGATGGTGTTGTTTTCTTTCGTCCGCACAAGATCCTTCGTCTCTTCCTCAGACAATACCCAGTAACACTTATCATGCACTGCTTGCCGTCCCCAACCGCTGCGCGCTCTCTCTCTCTCTCTTTCTTGTTGCCTACACACTCTCAAAGACGCTATAGATGAACTCAGCCACCTCGTCCACACTAAACAACTGCAGCACATGAATAGGCTCTACATCTTCCTGGAGCAGCAACACCTCTTCATCCACAGGCTCCTCCATACTTTCAGAGCCAACACCCCATTGGTCGCGAGACTTGCCATCGTGGGCGTCCTCCTCCTCGTCCTTCCGATTAGGAGGACTGCCACCATCTTTCGATGACGTCCCGGCAGAGATGCGCTGTGGTGGCCACGGGCTGGTGCCAAGCCCCATCACATCCGACGCCATTGGCGACTCGTCCATCAACGCATCGGATCCCAGCTGTTGAGACGTATCGCTGCGGCGCATGTCTAGCGTCAGGCTTGTGTTAACCGGAAGCGGTGTGACAGCCTCCATGTGGGCGAAGGCGCTTTCGTATGTGCCACGCAACTGCGCAGCTGCAGTGGCGGAATCTGGGAAGAGGGGCTGGCCAATGGGAGTGCAGTTGGTGTCTTCCTCGCCACCCGGGATGCTGCTGCTGTCGTCAAGTGGGCGTGTCGCTATACACGCCGGCACCCCCGCCGTCTTAGGTTTTGGAAGTGTGCCGCTGTTGTCGGATGACGATGCTACTCGATGTTCAAAGCCGCTGCTGATCATGCTCGAGGTATCGCCCTTCAAACACGACATTACATCCTTTTCGATACGTGTAGGCTTGACCGCGTGGCTATAGCTCTGCGTCTGTGCAAGATCACTGGAGGACAAGATATCGTGCTCATCGATGCCGCCATCGTCGTCCTCCACATCGTCGTTGCTCCCCAATTCAGAGCCAAAGTTTAGAGGGTGCATCTGAGAAGGAAGATGGCGACGATCGCTTCCTTCGTCATTGCTCCCCCCACCAGCTGCTGCTCCTCCTGTTGCTGCCCCATAATGCTGCTGTTGCTTCTGCTGGTACTGGACCGTCGCGTTGTGTGCCCGCTTGAATGCCGCAGCGTTCTTGCGCCAGTACTCCTGCACACCTTGCAGTAGCGTGTCATGCTGCTGGATCTTGCTCACAAGCTCGTCGATCTGTCGCGAGACTATCTGCAGTTCCCCACGTCGGGCGTGCAGTGAGGTGTGAAGGTCACTTAAGGCTTCCTGCTGCTCCTCACGGAATACTGCCCAGTCGAGTTCTTCCTGCTGTAGTTGCTGCCGCTGCTGCTGTGCACGTATCGCGCCTGAGGTCGGAGTATTAGTCATTGGAACCAGATTCCGCTCATGCGGCGAGACGGCCGCTGCAGCCGCTGCGTTCGCAGCCACAGATTTGGCAATGCTGAGCACCGCTCCTCCGCCGCCATTGGACTTATGTGGATGAGCAGCAGCGCTGGTGACGGCGGGTAGTGTGCTGGATGGAAGCTGAGGCTGGCGCTGCGCCAGCAACATCTCCTTACTCTGCTCCAGTTGTACGTTTTCAAGCAGTACCGCTGCCGTGTCCGCCTTCAGGCGCTGCAGCTGCGCAAGCAGCTCCGTACTCATCTGCGTCTTGGAAGCGACGGTGGCATCGATTTCAGCAATCTCCGAGGTGAGGCTATGGACTAGCTGCGACAAGTGTTCCGCCGTCACGTGCGTGCGTGTTGGTGGGGTGATAGGAGGAGGTACAGGCGGTCCCTGGCGAACGGGCATTGCTGACTTTCGGACTTTCTGCGTCTTTGGTATCGCCGGATGCATGCTGGAGGCTGCGCTCTTAACTTGCGCGAGCGCGAAATTACCTAGAGGTACTGCAGCGCTGCTGGTGCTACTGTTGGCTGTGGCGATCGTAGCGGTGGTGGCGGTGCTAGGGTCACCATCATTACGACGACGGCGACGAGGCGACTTCACCTTCGTAGGCGAGTTGGATCCGGATGATGGGGTCGCCCTTCCTGGTTGCTTCACGTGATTCCATTTCGGATTCTGCGCTTTTCCCAAGTCCTTCAGCTGATTGCGCGGCAGTAAAGGCAGCGTGCTGGCGAAGGCGCCATCGCCGCCACCGGGTGGTAGGGTGTCCCCGGCGCTCAAGGTGGACATGCTCAGCTCATAGGTGTGCTGCCTTTTAGATTTTGCATGTACCTCTGGCTTCGCCGGGGATCGACCAGACCGATTGTTGCTATGACTTCCCTTTTCTAAACCACGATAGGGAGCTCCTGAGACCTTTCCTCGTGTACGCCTCTCCGCATCCGCATTGCAGCTGTCAGGGCTGCCTGGCGACATACGAAGCACCGAGTCAAAGAGAGAGCTCTGTGTGTAGCGGCTGCTGTCTCGCAAACTTGGCAGCCTCATCGCGCCAGGCAACTGAGTCCCTGACATAAAGTCGTCATCCTTTTCAACTTTCTTGTCATCGATGAAATCGCCCTGCTCGTCGCCGCCGTCTTCTTCTTCTCCTTGATGTCGTTCGCTCCCTCTTCGAAAGCTATCCCTCGCATGGTTGCCATCATCATCATCATCATCATCATCATTATCATTACTGTCGTCGCCGCCGCTTTGTGTGGCCCCAAGTTCCCTCTTGCCGCGGTCCTCCTTATCATAAACGTTGTCATCATCAGGATTGCTGCCTACGAGGTTCAGAAAATGCCGCGCACCAGCGTCGCGTGTGCGCAGTGTAGGCGTGGTCATCGCGCTGCGTTGCGAATCCTGATCAATCGCGTCAAACACCCTGTTCAGTTCGTCCACGTGACTCAGCTGCCCGCCAGAGTCATGCTGGCTTTTGGAGCAAAGAATGCCTGAGGCGTTTTTCACAAGCGGAGCGTCTGAAGACTGCTGCGTCTTCTTCTCCTTCTGTTTCTTTTTATTTGTAGTGATAAGAGAGTGCCAGGAGCCACATGATTTCTCCGCTTGCTCGTTTGGAGGGCGGGGCTTGCGAGCAGAGGAGGAAGTTGGAAGGCGCTTCTCCCCCGATGAGACGGCAAGATCGTCGTCTGTCTTCTTTCCTGCGTAGCTGGCATCACAACGCGCCACGCCATCGCTGTTGCCCTGCGGGCGTCGTGCTGCCACCTGGCGGTGGAGCGAGGCCCCATTTCTGAGCGCTGAGGCCATCACCGCCATCTTTTTACATTTTCCTAGTTCCTCTGTCGACTTGTGTGCCCGCCGTTCCTCGCGATTTCGTCGGTGCTCCTCCAGCAGCGCTTTTATGCGACGTTCCTCAGTCACCAAGTCTCTGTGCTCGCTAGGACCAGACAGCCCGCCGCCGCCGCCACCAGCCGCCATCGCGGCCCCTGAAGACATCAGCAGTAGTTGCTGCTGATGCCGCTGTCGTTGTTCCGGGTGGGTGGCGGTCATATTTATCTTTCGAGTAGCAGCAATGGCATCGTCATCCCCGCGCAGCCAGGCTGATATGACAGCAGGGTTCTCCCCGTTGGCAATCGCCAGTGCGCGAAGCTCCTCGGCATCGCCGAGAATGGCCATCAGTTGCCTCCGTCGCACACCGGCCGCCTCTCCACCCGCCTGCTCTGCGTTGTTAGGCTGCTGCACGTGCCACGAGACCACATCTCGTATTTCATGAAGGCAGCTCTCGAAGGCCATGGCAAGACGCGCCTCTTCCTTCTCGCGAGTCTGCAGTTCATTTACCATCTCCCGCCCCGCCCGCTCGCTCAGCTCTTTGCGTCTCTTCGTAAAGCGCTCCATCTTGGCTAGCACCTGTTCTCGCTCTCCGCGCAGCGTCCACGCCTCTGCCTTTGTCCTTCTATCGGTCAAAGCGTGCTCATAAGCCGTGAGGGTGTCAATGTAACTGCGCGCGTTCCGCATAAATGCAGACAGCCACTCTTTCCCAATGTGTTTTTCTAAACTATACATGTCATGCACTTCAGCGAGCTTCTCCACCATGAGTTCTCGATGCGTGCGATATTGCTCACAAGCCTCTTCTACTCGGTCGAAAGCAATGGGTATTTTCGTCTCCTCGATGTTTCTGAGTTCTTTGGTATTGGCGGCCACAGAGCTCGACATCTGCGAGGCTTCATCGCGAAACCATTTTTCAACGTGTGGGTATCCCTTGGACGCGGCGACCTTCAGAAACAAGAGCTGCCGCTCCTCATCCACTTCGCTGACATCTGCCGCGATGGGGTTGACAAACTGCACACCGTTGAGGGCTGCCTCAGCCGCAGCCTTCTTACTGAGGCCGCTGCTGCCACTTTTGGGACTTCCTCCGCGCGCACTAGCCGCGGACTGACGTCGTGGTGGCATATACTAGATATGTATTTTTTTTTGTATACGTATGAACCTTTATTGATTTTAGCCATGTAGCCAGTGTGATAGAGCAATGAGAGGAAAAAGAAAAAAAACCGACAATTTTTTTTTTTTTTTTGAAGTGCAAAAGAAAAAAACACCGAAACCAAAAAAAATATAATGTTGCAGACAAATGCGCGCAGGTGCAGCTCCACAATGTTTCGGTGCTACACCCAACAACAACAACAACAACAAAAGCATCTGCTTTTTGTCCAATTTTTTTTTTTTTCATTGAAGCAAGTAATAATAAAAAAAAAAGCATCACACATATATAAAAGGAAATAGACAGATAAAAGCCCATTTATCCATCCTTCGTTCTCTCTCTCTCTCTCCCTCTCTCTCTCTGTCAAACCTATATGTTCGGTTTTTTTCTCTAAGAAAGTAGAACACCACTGAAACACTACATTAAAATAGCAATAGTAATAATAAAAATAATAAAGAATGCGGAGAAAGCAACGCATGAGGAATCGCCAGAGGAGAAAAAAAAGAGAATATATATATTTGAGATTAAGAAGCAAAGGACATCAACGAAAACAGCTTAAGACTCAAAATATACCCCGCACGCCGCCCGAGAATAAGAAATACAACAAGATAAAGATACTTCAGAGCTGAGTCCAACATCTCCACGGTAACAATAAACACTCGATCTGCAACCACAATTGCAATGCCGGGAGGCTCTGCATCCCCCTCTGCAGTAGCCTCAGCTGCCTCAGCAGGAAGGGCAGGAGTGGTCTCTGCAATCCCTCCAGCGACGTGTTCCAGCGGCGGGGCTGGCAACGCGGATGATGCGACGGCAGCGGCGCCGTCGTTGGTTTCCTTGCTTACTCTCACTGCAGTTTCCTGCGATGATGCGTCTGCAGACTGCTGCTGTGGCTCCGCTACATGCTCACCCGCGTCCAGCTCCTGGGTATCTGCGTCACGGACCTCTGCGGTGGTGACGTCTATGGTAACCGCTGGATCCAAAGGTAAAGGTGCGGAGGATGCTGTTGCTGCTGCTGCTGCAGCACTCGGTAGCGACGACGAGTTGTTGCTCTCAGGATACATTTTCATTTCTTCCTCCCATATATCTCGCGCACACCTGCCACACCCGCTGCACTTATAGTCCCAGCTTTCCTTCGCTAAGCGTTCTTTATCTGCGCTAGTGAAGCCTCCTTTAGAAATCGCGCCTACACCTGGCTCGTCCTCCTGCGCCATGAAAGAACGAAGTGAAGTAAGAATGAGAGAAATGGTAAAAGCTGGCTTCCACGTCTCACGATGAAAGCTGCTGATGGTGGAGCATATTTTTGAGTGAAGCGTAAAGCGGCCATTTGGGGTAAAAAAAATGATGTCCGGGGGTTCAAACGGATAGGAGGAGGTAAACATGAGTGCGCCATGGTAGAGTCCTTGCTTGAAAGGACTATTGTCAATGTTGGGACCACGTATGGTGAAGTGCCATTCATAGATGTTGTCTTCGCGTGGTGCGGCGTAGATGTCGCTAACGCGATTGGCCTCTGCGCACATATTGCGTTGCTCCGTGGCCAGTCGCTTGATAGCGGAGGGGGCCATATCTTCTTTCTTTCTTCTTTTTTAATTTGATTTTGCTCACTGCTTTTGTGGTGGTTGCTGGTTTTGTTTCAAACCTTTTTCTGTATATGCGTTTTTTTTTTTCCTCAGTGGCTACGTACCAAATGCGGCGTAGTAAAAAAACAACAACAACACTACCAAACAAAGAAAAAAAAGGACAGATAAATGGAGATATATTTATATAAGCGTTTGCGATTTGATGCAGCCTCTCTTGAAGCAAACTGCCAGAAGAAAGTGAAAAGAAAAAGAGGGGAGGGGCTGATTTGATCCTGCATTGGGCTCTGAATACAGAGGTATTCACCATACCTCCTCTCTCTCACCCCATACCCAGCCTTCACTAGACGCAAGTGGTGTTCCTTGAGCAGTGGTGGTGGCGCTATGGTGCAATAAACACAATTGAGAAAAAAAAAGATAAAAATAATTCAAATACAAAAATATATACTTTTCCACTTTTGGTTTAACAAAAGCAGACCAACCCAGTGCATAGTCCCCTAATCCTGAACACGATTCATCAATGACGATATATAAAGATAGATAGGATAACATTATTTTTTTTTTTAAAAAAAAATAAAGGGGGGCGAAAGAGCAAAAAGGTGACAGTAAGGCACTACCTCAAGAAAGACGAGTGAAAAACAAACAAACAAACAAACAAACAAAAAGAGAAGCTATATTTCACATGTATACCTGCACACACACGCTCACATATATATTTAAATGGATAGCCAGCTTTTCTCTATTTACATAATGTGTATCATATAAGTTGCCAACAAGACTGTGGGAGGGAGAGGAAGACAAAAAGAAGAGTGGAATGGACTGCTGTGAAAAAGTAAACATCGTTGAAGAAAGACCATAAACAGGCTTTCATTTCCATCAGGTTCACACATACATACATGTATATGTAGAAAACCATTGTCACCTCCCCCGCTTTCATTTTCTTCTCTCTCCCCCCCCTTCTCACTACCGCCCCACTTCATTCACTTTTCTTTCTTCTCCCTCCCTCTCTTCATCTTTACCACATTACAATATGCACACACAGTATATTAGTGTACGCTATGCAAGAGGTAGTATAATATCAATACACACACACACACACTCACACACACTCACACATAATAGAAAAAAGAAATGAAGAAGAAAGGAAGAAAAGAAAAAGAAAAGCCAACCAACCAAGAAGTTATCAAATAGCGATCTACTAGAAACAGGCTATGTTATCGCTCTCAGCCACCCAGCAGCCCACATCAAACAACAATACCTTCACTGCCGCCGCCACTTATCGTAGTGTGGATACGAGGAACACACTCATACAAAAAGAAATATATATATAGTTTCCTCTATTTTCTTCCCTTTCCCCCTTCTTATGTTTCCTAACACCATTTTATTCACAAAAGAAAAAAAACGAAACGAAACGAAACAAATGAGGGAAAGGAAGGGAAGAAATAATAATAATAATAGTATTAACAATAGTACTATAACGAGAATCGAGGAACAGAGCTACACACACACACACACATGCTTTCCATCAAGCATTACTTATGACTGCGTCGTAGCAGGCTCGACTTCTCCGACCTGGTGGGTTCCACATTATTGCTATCCTCCTGTGCCTGCAGCGGACCCTTCCGCCTAGAATAGAGCTGTAACATGTTGTTGTCGGCTTCCTCCTGCAGGGATTTGTCAAGAGCACCGTCGCCACCGCCTGCACTGGAGGAGGATGGCTTTACTACCTTGCTATCCATCAGCTGCTTGTACTCGAGCAGCTTCTGCGCTCGAACCGCGTTGCGCTCCTCCAGTTCCACCTTGGGGTGCTTGAACTGATAGCCAGCTTCTAGAAGCAACTGTTCAGTTGGCCTAAAACTGGTCTCCTGGGAGGCACACTTGCTCTCAATCGCGTGCAGTTGAGCATTGACCTCATCGTGCACCGCCTGCCACTTCTGGCGTGCCTGGCTGTATTCCTTCGCCTTGGGGTTGAGCGCGTCCATGGCGATCTCCTGCTGAAGCTGATAGTACTCCACCTTTCGCGCGATCTCCTCCGCGTGACGAGATTTCTTAAACTGAAGATCACCGAGAGTCAGGTAGAGCCCACGGAACTGCTCTAAGCGCTCCTTGCGAGTTTCCAGTAACTGCGCATCCGCCTCGCCTTCCACACAATCGCGCAAGAAGCAGTCAAGATGATTGAAACTGAACTCCACCGCTTGACCGAGCTGCTGCATGGACGTCGCGGCGGCCTCGGCATTCTGCATCGTAAACTGAAGAGACTCCTGTTGGCTTTCTACGAAGCAGTAGAATGTGAGGGCGTCTTCCTCTCTTTGCCGCTCTTGAGTGATCCTCGCGACCCTGTCTTCCACGATGAACGCTTGCTCGCTAGCCAACTGCTTGAGGCGTCGCTCGAGCTCCTCCATGGCGCGGAAGCAGGCCTGCTGCTGCTGCACCGTCGATTCAAACAACTTGGCCCACTCGGCCTTGTACATGGACATACCCGCCTTCTGCTCCTCACGAAGCTTAATAATAGTGGCCTTGTTATCGTTGAGCTTCTCCAAGTCTGAGGTGGCGCGGCGTTTGATCTGATTCTCGCGACCCACCGCGGCTCTCATTGTGGCGGAGAAGGACTGCTGGAGCTGCTTCAGTTCCGCTCGTGACTTGCTGCCGTTCTGCAGTTTATACGCCTCCATCGTCTTTTCCAGTTTGTCAAAGTGCGGCTGCATTGTTTCCAGCAGCGCGGTCTGCTGAAAGTAGAGTTCCTCCGAGCGGTGCATATCGCCATCCGTGACGGCCTGCTCTTGCTCATGCTGAAGCTCCTCTACATCGAAGCGGACACGGCGCAGCTTCTCACGGGTATCCTCGCAGAGCGTCTCCAGCGAGACAGTCTGCAGCACTTCATTCAAAAGACGAAGAAAAGGCCCGGGCCAGGCGGCGACTTGAGCCACAAATGGAGCGCTGCTGCGACAGCGCGCAAAAGTGGAGCGCAGTCGCTCTATGCTCTCCCCGATCACCTCCTCGAGGCGTCGCGCAATAACAGGCAAGTGATGCGCCGGGGTATTTGCCGTAGCGGCAGTCTCTCGATTGCGCGCTTGAAGCTCCTCCTCGTACTTGAACCCTTTACACGCTCGAAGCGCCTTCACGCTCTCCAGCAGCTTCTTCAGAGGCTGCAAGCGTTTCGCGGTCTCTTCGTGATCCCCCGCAGAACCATCGCTCTGCGAGTTGGCGCTGCTCTTCTTTTGAGCGTAGAGGTAGTTTTCTGGCAGTAGATAGTCATCTGAGGTAAGCTCGAGACCACACTCTTGCGCAAACACGCGATGACTGGCATTCGCACGTGCCGCCATGAGCGGCTGCATGGCACTGCCACTACCTGATTTCACAGAGCTCAGCTGCTCTGGGGCTACCATGCGATTCATATCCTGCGCAACCGTCGTGAGGGCGAGTGTCTCATACTCATCAATCAGTTTTCTGAGCTGGCCGGCGGCCTCAGTGGCTCCTTGCATGCGTGTAGTGGCGCTGATATATCTTGCTCCGGAGACAGCTGACGCCGAGGTCGATGTGGATGAGGAGGACGTGGTGGCCTGAACAGGGTGGTTGAGGATGCCGTGTGCAACGGCTGCGGTCACGTCCTTGATGGTCTCCTGGAGAAGAAATCGCTTCTGAACAGCAATGGAGTCTGCACTCCCGGTATTTATAGCGGAAGTCATGACTTTCTGCTTATATATCTTACGGCTGCTTCCTTTCAAGAGTAAAAAAAGGGAAAATAAAATAAATAGCTTCCTCACACAAAAGCAAGATGTATAGAACTAAATAAAAGAAGAAGAAAACTAAGAAAAACACAAATGGTGAATAGTGATAAATGAATCAGTATATGTGATGACGATGCTTCTGCCTTCCTACTGTCCCTCTCTTTCTACTACAAAGTGCAACTTCTCTAAATGTAACTTCTGCTTATAAATAATAATAACAATTAAGCAAAATAAAATCAGAAAAAAAAAGGCCAAAAAAAAAATGAGAAAGATAAACTCCATACACCTCTGCATATATTCCTTGTAGATGTTATCTTCCTCGTATACAATAACGATAGTTTTAGTATATAGCAATAAAAACACCTACCATTTTTTTGTTTTTCCTCCTCGTTGTGGATGTATAGATAAAAAAAAATCTTTACACGCTGGAAACGTTCATTAAAAAAAATAAATAATAATAATAATGCTCGAAGTGTGATCAAGCAGTAATAACATTCATATATATGACAGTGTATTTTTTTTTCTTTTTTTTTATAAAAAGAAACAATAAAAGCAAAAGCAAAAAAAAAGGTAGAAACAAGGCAGTCAAAAGAAAAAAAAATACACACAAATACATGAAATACGCGCAGGATAAGAGGAGTAAGTGGGAGGTACACCACTACAGAGTTACCACGAAAAGATATAGGAAAAAGAAAAAATGAGAGTGAGCCACAAAAAAGATGATGTGCTCACAGAAAAGTAAAAGTATATAAATGCATAAATAAACTAAAGTGAGGCATACCTTTCCNCCTCTATCCCTCTCTCTTTCATTACCCTCCCCGTTGTACTCTGGTGGACAGGCTCATTCCTCCGCCCCTCCCCCCCTTCCCTTCCACATTCGTGTCTCAATCCTCTCTCTTTCTCTTTGCTTTTTTCTCTTAAATCTTCTTCTTCTGGCTTCCTCCCCTCTCTCCCTATCATTTTTTTTTTTTTTTTGGTAAAAAAAAAAAGATAATTATAATGTCGTAAAAATGCATTGTTGGCTTTGTTCTCTCCCGCTTTTTACTGCTACTGCTACTGCTACTACCCATAGAAACCTTCATCATCAACAAACAACTCAATATCATGAGCACATGCATGTATGTAGTATTCGCTTTCATTTTTTTTTTTTTAAATTAACAATATTAATAATGATAGCAATAGCAGCTACTAATAATAATAATAGAAGAATAAGATAAATAAACAGATAGATAGATAAATGTACTTTTCTTTCATAGCTATCTATTTAATTATCAGCTGTAGTAAAGAAGAAGGAAGAAGGAAAGAAAAAAGAACATGCCGACATTATAATTCCTTTTTAAAAAATGATTAATGCAATCAAATTAAAAAAAAAAGGCCGAGAGGAAAGAGGGGAGAAAAGAAAGCAGCCAGCAACAACAACTGCAATGACAAATGAGTTGTAGCACGACAAAAAAAAAAAAGAAAAAGAGAGGAGGAAGAGATGTCTTTTTTTTATAAGTACCCGCATCGGTATCGCTGGAGAAGTGTTTAACTAATTTGGAGCACTGATGCGGCCGTTCATTAATTGCAGCAATTTTTTTTCCCCCTTTTAAACTGGTACGCCAAGTACAGATATATATTGCCTTCTCCATCTGTCC
>JASANZ010002058.1:0-40313 GCA_030849805.1 Sergeia podlipaevii | reverse complement strand
CGGGCGGGCGGGTGCCTGCAATGAAAACAGTGTGTGGTTAGGTGCACTTTTGTGCACATACAGGCAAAACGTAGGATGTGTTGATGATGCACTTGGTAGTGATTGAGATGAAAAATAGAAGAGGATGGAGAATTCATGGAGTAGCGGGGAATAGTTCACAAGGAAGGGAAGAGCGGAGGAAAGAAAAGGAAAAATAGTAAAGAAAAGTGTCTTGCTCCCTTTGATCTCCCTTTTCTCTTTTCCCCAACTTTTTTTTTTTGTTGATGTGGTAGGGGTTTGTATTATTATTGATGCATTAAAGCAGAAGACGCAAAATAATGAAAGGAAAAATAAAGCACACGGAAGAACAATAGTTTGAGGCATAAAAAGAAATTGGGGTACTTATAGCTCGATGTGTGCATTGCACAAAGATGCGCTTATATTGTAGACCTCACCAAATATGTGCTTGATGCCTAAAAAAAAAAAATCTCACTGTCTACTGCTCTACTTAATGTATGTGCTTACTGTCTCTTCTCTCTTTTTTTTACTTGTCTTCTTTTATCATACTAACAATTTATTCTACAGGAGAAGAGGAGGGCATTAGGCAGTTTTACCCTTAGGCTTTATCTGGAAACACTGTCTTTTCTTCCTCAGTCAAGGTGGTAGTGGTGGTGGTTGTCTCTCTTCACTCTCATATATATATATATACACACATACATACACACAAGAGAGAAGAGCCCATTTGCTATATTTATCGGCATACATCGCTTGAGTACTCACAGGTACTTTTGGCATCGCGATAACATTTACTCACTGCGTCCAACCAAAGGCTTGCTCACGATCTCTTTTTTTTTTTTCTCTTTTTTATTAGATTGGAGAAAGAGAGAAAAAAAAAAGCGGAGAAGAAAAGGAAGGCCAAACTGCAGCATCACACGAAGAGAGATTATCTTTTTTTCTCTCTCTCTTTTTTTTTTTTCTTCTTCCGTTGTTAGTAATGGGTAGCAGCAGCGGCTCAACAACAGCGGTAGTAGTACCCCCGCCTGAAGAGGCTGATGCAGCCGGGAGTGTTATAGTAGTCGACGCGGTCCCATCACCGTACTCATCATCACTAGCATTTTTGTCTTCATCACCTCCCGTTTCTTCCTCAGCGCCCGCCTCTTCTTCGCGATGGGGACGCTTCTACAGTGGACTGCGGCAACACCTTCACCTCTCCAAGCATGCTCTTGGCGTTTTTCTTATCTTGTGTGTCACTGTTATATGGGTTGCGTCTTCCACGTGGATTCAGTACATATTTGGTGAGCTAGAGTTCAACAAGCCCTACTTTCTCACGTATTTTAACACGACAGGCTTTTGTTTGTGGAATGCGGGTTTTCTTGTCTCTTCCGCTTGGCGTCGCATCCCATATGATAGCGAGACGGCGCCGCAGCCAATCTTTGTGGATGATGCTGCTCTCTCGCTGGAAGGAGAGCAACCACTGGAGGCACCTCAGAGCAGCGAGAATAGTAATGATAGGGGTGAGGCAACTAGCGCATTAGCGTTGTCACATTTGCATCGACATCGACGGTCACGAGCTTCGACGTCGCGAAGGGCAAAGGATGTTGTGGTGGTTGATGTGGCGGACGACACTAGTATACCGGAGAGAAGAGGCACGCCAAGTCAAGGAAGAATGGGCGGAGGAGGAGAAGGGAATGGGGTGTTGCGGGCACCGCCGCCGCTGAGGGAGGACGCGAGGGCAGAAGAGCTGGCACGTCGTGCCATGTACGACGAGTGCTGTGACTATTCCTCTGATACCTCGTCTGAAGTGTCTGAACAATACGTGGACGTGCCGGTTGTGCACGCAGCACCACCTGCGCCTGCCTCATCTGGTTTTTTTGGTTACGGTAGTGTGGAGAGGAGTAAGGCTGTGGCCGCTTCCCCCCCTGTTGCCACGGGACCCACGGTGACAGACGCAGAAGGAAACATACTGGAGCGAATTCGAATAGAGCGTGCTAGGCCTTATACGCTAAAACAGATTTGGTACTGCGCGATGTTATTTTGTCCGCTGTGGTTTCTTGCCAATTTTCTGTTTAACCTCTCTCTCTCACGCACCTCTGTTGCCTCCAACACAATCTTGAGTTCCACCTCCTCCATCTGGGCTTTGGCGATGTCGTACGTATTACTGAAGCAGCCTGTGGGGCCGCTGCGAGTGATCGCGGTGGGGTTGTCCGTTGGAGGCAGCATCATGATTGGTCTCTCTGATCACGCCAGTGAAGCCCACAGCAACGCCGTCACTGGCGATATTGCGGCGCTTGTGTCGGCCTTTTTCTACGCCGCGTACACGTCGGTGCTCAAGTGGTGTCTGCCAGACGATGCGCGGTATCCAATGGGGGCGGTGTTTGGGGCGGTCGGTGTGATTAACTTTGTGTTGCTTTGGCCCGGCCTTTCCTTTTTGCACCTTGCTGGCTGGGAGTCGTTTCAGTTTCCGACAGCGGGGCAGCTGTGGCCGCTGATGCTCAACGCGCTAATTGGCACAAACTTGAGCGATGTGCTGTGGGCACGAAGCGTAGTGCTGACGTCGCCGCTGGTGGCTACGCTAGGTCTTTCTTTGACGTCTCCACTGGCAATGATTGTGGATTACGTCTTGTATCGTAAGGGCTTTAGCGGTCTCTATGTGGGTGGCGCGGCGCTGATAGTTACAGGGTTTATCTTGTGCAATATTAGCTTTCGTATCGGTTCATTTTTTCTCTCGTAGGCGTTTTTGTTCTGCATTTTCTCTTTTTTTTCTTTCTTTGGCTTACCCCTCCCTCCCCCCACTCTTCCTCTCCGTTGTTTTTTCTATTATTTTGGAGATTCAGGCTGGTCATCCATGTCCACTCTATTTCTACGATTTGGATTAAACCAATATGCACAACTCGAGGCTTCCGCAGTTTGTATTTTGTCTGTTTGTTTGTTTTTACCCCGGCGGTGAACTTTTTAAAAAAATTATATACCTTATATCTTAAAGCGGTGTTTTTTTTTTTTTTTTAATTCTTGCTGTTCCGCTGCTTAGTAATAGTAAAATAGAATTTATCATGCTGGTGGACTAATGGAACTTCAGTCTCGAGCCATGTAGAACAACTGATATTGCGTAATTGCTCTTTGAGCCTGTTTTTTTTTTCTTTTTTTTTTGTAACTGATCCTAAACTCTCTTTTTCTTCTTGAAAAAAAAAGTATATATATATTAGCTGGAGGGAAGAAAAGTTCATTTTTTCTTTTTATTGTACGCTCAAATAGTCAGCCATGGAACTAGAGGAAGTGTCTGTACCGGGATTTTCAACGGGCACTTTACTCGCACCGAAGCACTGGTGCGCGGACGTGCAGTCTCATGTTGTACGTCGCTCAGTCGTGGTACAGGACGGCGAGGAGGACACTTATTGCAATGACGGCAGCGGCAGTAGCAGTGGGAGCGAGAGGTATGGGTTTTTTAGTAATACCGCACGCTTTGCCCGCCTGGACCAGCTGCGTGACGTCGTGTATGTCACTGAAGTATTTCTCCCTCGCATTATCGATGCAGAAGGTGGCAGCGCGGAAGCAGTGCGAATGTGCTCGGCGGACACTCAACAAAGTGTGCTTGACGCACTGCCTACTCGCCACTCTGAAAGGCCAGCCCTCCAGGTGTGGTCCACCGAGATCACACTCGGCATGCTGCGTGACTCCCCAGCAGCAGAAGGGGGTGAAGGCCTTTCACTCGCACGTCGGTTGCTTCACTCGCACCGTATGCATCTCTACGTGGTGCTCGATGTACTGGAGGGGAAGTCACCCGCAACAGATGCACTTGCGCAGAGAATTATGGGGGACACCATGAACAAGTACGTCAGTCCAGCTTGCCGTCTCTCGACCTTTGCTTGGTTTTACAATGGGAGTCCACATGGCGCAGGTGGCTGGTGTGCCAGTACAAGTAGTGGTAGTGGCGTGAAGGATTCTACTTTCTCTTTTATGAAAAGTGGTAGTGCCCCTGCAAGCGCAGGCCCATCACCGCCATTGCAGCTGTGCTCTCCGCACACACTCGGTGAGGAATCAACTACTATGGTGTCCGTGGCGCTGCTCACACGGCGCGGAGGGGGCCTGGTGATGCTTGCGTCGCCTTCCTTTACCGCGATGGAGAGATGCGAGTCCCGTCATGGTAGAGGAAGCAGCTGCAGCGGCGACAGCTGTGGTGACGGTGGTGTGAAGGGTGAGGACGTGAGGTACTCTTTCGGGTTTGGTTCCTTGTACAACGCGCAATGGAATCTCGGAAGACGATGTTCTGACGCTCAGGCAGTAAGACTGCGTCACATTGTTCGGCATGCATTGAAGCTGGAGTCGGAGGACTTGCTCTTCTCTGCTCGTCTGCGCTCAAGTGGGCGAGGAAGAGATCATGCGGAAGACACGCAGTGCTTTGCCGTCGTAGCTCTCCCGCTCATGAAAGTTCCCTTTGTCTCCCGATACAACTACCTTTCCATCGAGATGGCTCTGGAGCTGCACATGAGAAAGCATCAGCCAACATGGGAACTTGTGAAGCTGCGTGACGCGACCCGCTTTGTGCCTTCCGAGGAGGTACTTGCGGCAGCCGTGATGGCATCCATGGAGGAGACTACAAGTGGGGTGCCTGGCCTCGCTGCCGCCACGGAGCCACCACTGCCGCCTCGGAGTACGCTTTATGCACTGCGCTGTGGTAGAGGAGGTGAGGCGTCCGCGGAGAGTGCGGCGATGGTGCTGGTGCTGCGGTTGCTTGCACCTCGTGTGCAAGGCGACAGCGCGGTGGTGATCCTCACCTTTGCGGACAGTGATGATGCTGCCATGGCGGAGGAGGGAGGGAGGGAAAAGGAACAAGGAGGAGCTGCCTGTGGAGTGAAAGAGAGAGACGAAGGAGCAGAAAAAGTTTCTGTAGCGGAAGGGAATGTCATCAATGAGGCACTGTGGGTAAGGTCAGCTCGAGGTGTTGGTGCCATGCTTGACCGCGTCTTTTCCTTTGTTACTCCTTTGACACAGTCATGGACCTCCTTGTGCCACTGTGGACCTGCCACGCTGTACAGGCAGGGCCAACTTGTGCTTGCGATCCCAGCTGGGGAGTCTCGGCTCCGCGGGGCGGTGGTGGTGCCGTGTGCCTCACAGTGCTTCAGTACGCTTGGTGCGATGACGGTGCATGCGAGTGTCATGGTGGCTTCTGCTGCTAGCGAGGCATTCGACGGCGGTGAGGAGGCAGCATCAGCAGAGGCCACAGCGGCTACTGCGTGCAGCAGCAATCGCTACTCTGCTACTTGGAGCCTTATTGCAGATGGCCGCAGCGCCTCTGATTATATCGACTACGTCGTTTCTGAGTATTTTTATGACACTGGCGCTAAGAACCTCGGCAATGTGTTCAAGCCGAGCTCCATGCTTAGAGCTGGCGTGCTGGATGTTCGAAAGAGAGGCAAGTGCGCCAAGCGGGTGATGGCGGTGAAGGGGGATGGAAGTGGTCACAAAGACACTGTGAATTCTTCCGTGCTCGATGGTGAGGCGTGGTCGTGCTGGCTTGATGTTGGCTTGCTCGCTCGTCGCCTCTACGTATACGCACGTGAGAATGGTATTGGGCAGCTGCTGGTGGTGCAGGCTGCACTGGATGCGAGTGTATCGCCAGAGGTGGGAGAGGCGGAGGAGGTGGCGCTAGTAGCGTGGACCAATAGAGTTCTTGCCAAAGGCATTCCGCTCCTCTGAGTGTGATGAGGAGTTGATGATCTTTACACGCGTGTGTTCTCATGAGGGGAAAGCGTGGTTTTATAACAAGCGGAAAAAAAAGAGAATATAAAAGAGAACATAGATATCACCATGGCTTTTTGTTTTTGCGTGAAGGTGTGCACGCTTAGTATGTTCTCTCTTTCTTTGTTGTTCAATTACTAGGACGATTTAGTTTTTTTTTTTTATAGAATGAATATTTTCTTCTTTTTCCCTTTTTCTCACATTTTAGCAGTTTTTCCACTCTAACAATAGCAAAAAAATATAGAGAAGGAAAAATACACAAAGAAGGGGCTTTGGTGCTGCTTTGCACCCCTCTTTCATCATCTGTTTATCGGCAAGCATATATTCTTTACTTATAAAAAAAACTTTTTTTTTTAAAGAAAGAAGAGAACTGAGAAAAAAAAAAAAAAGAAATACCGCTACTACGGAGATAGGCGCCAAAAGAGGAAGAAGGGAATACAATATTGTGTGACTCGACATCCGAGAGCAGAGGGGAGGGAGGGAGAGAGAAGTACTCTCTTATCGAACAAGGTGAAGTACTTTTCTTTCTTAAACCAATTTATAATCACCATAGCATCGGGAGAGAGGAAGCGCGCGCACACACACACACAAACACACACGGTAGCATGACAGCAACTGCTAACAAAGAGGCCGGAGTATATTTTCCCCAGTCGTACTCGCACATTGCGCATTGTTTTAATCCAAATGGGCTGTTGCGTACGGCGCTCATCACAGGCGGCGACAGACTTGTTATTCTGAAGCAGGGAAGTTGCGTGGCCGCTAGTGCTCCCTTATTCACTAATGCTGCCGCAGTCACTGCCACTACATGTGGCAGCAGTGAAAGCTGTGAGCAGCCGTGCGTACAATGTCTGTGTATATGTGTATGCAATTATACAATTCACATCGCGGTAGCCACCTCAGCGGGTATCTTTCTATTTGCGTTAGAGGACGCGGACATCATATGGCAGGGCTGTCGCGGCACTAGCGGCGGAGCCTCTCCTGGGATGAGTGGCTCTCACGCTCCTCAACGTGGCAGCGCTGGCGCAAGCAATAAAGCCGATATGGCGGAGGCTATCAACGCTGGCAGCACTGGCGGCTTATCGTGTCGCTATCTCTCTGTACTTGAGCCTTGCAGAGCTTCGCGCGTCACTTCTGCTGCGACACCATCTTCCGCACTGCGCTCGTCTAGCGGATGGAAGAGCGCGCTGCCGAAGCTGGCGCAGAGACGCAGCTGCATTCCGCCCACATACGCTGGCGTGGAGTATCCATTGTTGTCTTCATCATCATCGTCTCCTAGGCCGCTTCACGATCTCAGCATTTACAACTACAATGACGTGGGTAGCAGTGCCAACAACAGCAACGACAAGAGACAGGAGCCTCTAGTGCTTCGATTCGAGACTCGCAGGTGCGATGCATTGTCGATAGTTTACGTTGGTGGTCGTGACGAGTATCTCTGCGTGCTCTACAACGATGAGGTTGTTCTCGTTTCTCTCGCGCAGGCATCACAACAACAACAGCAACAGCAACGCGAAGAAGCACCTGAAGGGGGTATCCGCGGTTACTCCAAAGGCATGGGAAGCAACGCTCAGTCCGGTTGTAACGAGGCAAATGTAGTGAGAGGCGTACAAGGAGTCACTTCCGCTGCTGCTAGTAATCAGTCCTGCTCAAGACCCGGCGCAGCAGAGCAGGACGATGCACTGGATTGCATAGTGTGGAGGTCGGTTGGTGCATACCGCATGCTTGCGGTGTGCCCGACAAACTACCATATTGCACTGGTGCTTCAGTCTTCCACGATAGTTGTGTTTGCTAATAAATGGGTCAGGGGCAGTTGTAGTGTCGGTGACGATGAGAGAGGAGGAGAAGCGTCGTCGTCGTCGTCATTGGCTGCCACGCCATCACCGATGCACTATCGAGGAGGAAGGAGAAATTGCTTGCAGTTTGCTAGCAAAGGCCTCACTGCCTCCCTCGGAACCCAGATCATTGAAAAGATTGAATGGCATCATGTGTCGGCGCACATGTTGCTCTGCGTTACGTGCGGCCCAAAGGAGGACGGCGTGGCAGCCCCCGCTCACCCCAAGGACTGGCAGACATCACGCAAAGATCAGCATGTAACCCTCTACACGGTCCAGTCTCTCAAGCCGGCTCGACGCTACACGAATATTGTGGCAGCAGATGGCGCGTATCAGCAGGATTGGGTGGAAGATCGCGGTGGTGGTGATGCTGTGTGCTCACCTGGAGACATTAATGGTAGGGGCGCTGGCGCGATGGATGTTGCGGGCAGCACTCAGTTGGTGCCGTGTGGGAGTATCCCACTCGCTCACGCACCATCCGCCACCGCCGCGCGTGCTGGTGTGGAGGCGAACGGGTGCAGTCTGAATGCTGGCCGTGCCAGCGACGCCACTGCCGTATCGCCTGTACGCCCACACTTTTCCAGGTTGGCGAGCGGAGCCGTTACCTCAGCAGTTGAAAGCGAAGGGAGAGGAATACGAAGTCCTCCCGCACCAGACGCACACGTGGTGCTCACAAGCATTGTGCCTCGCTTCTCGCTAGCTCCTACAACGCAGCTGCTAGTGAACAAGCTGGAACTGCTCCACATCCACAGCGCAGACGGCACCATACGCACCTCAAGCTACCGCTTCGGACGCCAGAAGCACACAAGCTTTGCGAAGCAGCGCGCAGCAGGACTCTTCTGCCGACATTTATTGCTCCCGCTTTATCAGTTATACGGCGAGTTGCGTGCGGCTCACGTACTCCCCCTATGGAAAAGCCGCCCCATTGAACTGGGCAAGCCGACGCCGCAGACCGCGCAGTTTACGTCTGTCCGCCGCTACCGCTTTGTTGCCTACTTTGCTTCTGGCGTGGTGGCCGCAGTGATGGTGGACTTGACGGCTTCTATCTACCGCGTGGAGGGCTTTCTCGCGCTCGGGTGCTGTTCTGTTTACGCCCTCTCCATGATCGATGCATCCGCTGCACAGAGAGATCGCATTGCGGATCGCCAACAACGGCCTCTGGAGGACGCCGGTGACACGCTCGTTGCTGGTCTGCTTTGTAGTGGAACCGACGACGGGGAATCCGCGGTGCCATGCGCACCGATTGCTCTCGCTCGTACACCCACACACACGGATAGTCGCGGACGTACCGAAAGTGACACACTTGCTCCCGTGCTAGGGAGATGCAAAGGCGTGGTGCTCTTTTCTCAGCGCAATATAGAGGAGGAAGGTGGCCAGCGACTGGTCGCAACCGCGCTTATGATTGCTCCTCTTTGTGTGTCGCCAACTGTGGACAGTGACTCTCCATTGGACATCATCACAAGCGCCCTCCTGCGTCAGATACGCAACGATGCACAGGCGACTGCTGACACAAAACACGAGGCTAACCCTATTACTGCTACCGCACCGGCGCTGGAGGGAGAGGCACAGGTACTGCACTTTATGGAGGCAAGATGCCCGGAAAAGGTAAAACTGGCTCCCGCTCTGCTACGCAGTGTGGCGGGTGACACCGCACGTCTGTTGAAGCAGCTTGAGGCCAAGTATGGCCCTTTGGATCCTCAGCAAGAAGAGCAAGAGGGGAAAAGCCACAGTACCGCTGCTGCTGCTGCTGCTGCTTCACCTATTCCCTCTCATGCCGGAACTGTGAAGTGTACTGAATGGCGCCTGACTGGTGGCGTGGCTTCAGACGACGGGGTTTTGCTTCATCTAGAAGCTAGCATCTTACTTGATGCCAACATCGTACACCAGCTGGAGCGTGACACTGTTAAGTTGCAGCTGCACCTTCCACCCTGCGAGCTGGAAAGCTTGGGGCCAGTTCAGGCATTGGTATCCTGCGGTGGTGCGCGCGTGCCGATGGCGGCACATGCGTCGGTTATTCTGGAAGAGCCGGAGGCTACCTCTACCCCAGCAGCTATAAGCGATCGTCACATGAGCGATGAGGCGGAGGTCACCACGTGCGTGACTCGCTGGGAGGCGAGCGCTGAGGGCTCCCCCCTCTCCTTCTCCCCCTCTGCTTCTTCTACGATGGTGGTGGCGGTAGAGGTAAATGGTCCCTTGCTACATGGCGGGAGAGAGGCAGCGAGAGTAATCATTCCAGCATTTCCTGGCCACGCTGTCGCAGCAGACGCAGATTCAGATGCTGACATCTCTGCGGAGAAGTCATCGAACGTGACCGCTGTGTTGGCGTCACAGGCGCAATTGCTGGTGAACAACGACACCATTGCTGCCGTGCTCTTACAGCGTCAATGCGTGCAGTCTGGCGAACGTTTTAGCGAGCTACGCCTCTACGGACTGCCTGCAGTGCAGTTTATCTACGCTCCAGCAGCAGCAGCAGCAGCAGGGAGGTCAAAGTCTCAGCCCAACGACTTGGTGCTTGAATGCGTGCTGGAGGATGTTATTGATTTTTATATCGGGGATCGAGGCGAGGTGATCGTGCTGCGGCGGCACGTAGAGGGTAGCGGTACGGAGACCACCACTGTGCAGCGGTGGCTCCGTTGTTTTCCTTCTTCTTCCGCCGCCGAGGCCATTCTTCAGCCAGCTGTTTTTCCCCCTGCTGTCTCAGGAACTGAGACGCGCGCCATCACCAAGAGCAATAAAGGATCCAAGGCGTATCGCTATGTGCTAGATAGCACGTGGCCAAGCGTCTCCAGTACACCCCCTGCGCTCTGTGCTATCACCTGCCTTCCTACTGTGGAGGTCAGCACTCACAGCGGTGGTCGCAGACACCACGCCGCGACACAGTTTATCGGTGCGTCCGCCCGCTGCGACTACCTACGCTCATGGTATGCCCAGTGCAACGTAAATAGTCCTCCCAACAACAGTTGCGCAGAAGTGAGGCTAGTCGCGCAGTACCATCCGGATGTAGTCATGCAGCTCATTAGTCTAGGCCAGTGGCAGTTGCTGAAGGAGATCCTGCATCGCGTAGCCGCCGCGACTTCAACAGCGGTGGCGGCTACTGCTACTGCTACTGCTTCTGCTTCTGCTGTTGTTAGGACAATGGAAGAGGTGAAGGAAGAAAAGGAGGAGACGGGAAAGACTGCACAAGGCAGCGATAAGGGCACCCCCAAACGTGGGGCGTCATCGTCTCTCGCGCCGTTGCACAGTGGCGAGCTCGTTACGGCAGAGGATGTGGTGTGCACACTCTGCCATGGTGCTCTCCCACAGGCCTTGCACGCCTTTACCAGCGCAGACGCAGTTGCAGATCACCCGCAGCCGCTGTCGCCTCTCGCTTTGGACCTAGATGGGCCCGAGATGCGAGCTGCCACTGCTGCTGGGGCGTCTGACGAGGCAGCAGGAAACAACACCAGCACGAAAGCGAGTAGAGGTCTTTCAGGCCTTTTTGAAGTGTTTGCAGAGGATACCGTGCTGGAGGATCTTGCCCTTCTTCTTCCGCAGGTCACCTTGAGCCGTCTCGGCACCCGCTCTCAGCTAGCGCTTCTCTGTGTTGTGGAGTCTCTCAGTGCTACGCGCGTGCTGGCCCGCAGCGTGGACGAGGCTGCCGCGCGCTACTTTCTCTTCTACACACTTGCAGGTCTCCGCAAGCGCCTGCGGCTTCCCGGATATGAAGTGCAGTGCCAGGGGACTGTTGGTGCTTGTGTTAGTGGCGGTGGCGTTGCCAAGAGTGAGAAGGAGCTGAACCCTTCGTCTATTCTGGTCTTTGCCACTGGCAAGACGGCGAGCCGCATGGTTATTACCGCGTCCTATCTGTGGGCAGCCATGTCAGACTCACAGGCTGTACTGCTGGAGAAGCTGTTTCCGCCAGATAGCACCCGACAACCGCAATCACTGCCACAGACTTCTTCTCTTTCTCCGCCTCCCAGCGGTGTCTCGTCACAGACGGCGATGTTGAACTGGGCGGAGGTCGAGGCTTCAGGAGTGGCCTACTGGGCCCAAACGGCACAGCAGCTCCGAGTGCTGGCGGAGCGGGTTGCCAAGGCGCAGTACCTCGCCAGTAAAGACATCCCCTCGTGTGCCCTTATGTATGCTGTGGCTGGGAAGGTGGCCACGCTGGCGGCGCTATGCAAGCTACAGAACAACCCGCGTTTGCACACCTTCTTCTCCCGTGACTTCACTGATGAGCACAATCGGTCCGCGGCCTCTGCAAACGCCTTTGCGGCCGTAGGGAAGAACATGCCACTGTACGGGGCTGCTTTCTTTGTGCTCGCGGGTGACGTACGGAGTGCCGCGCAGGTCATCATGCAGCGATACGGTAATCCCTTGCTCGCTCTCTTTGTTCTTCGTGCCACGGCTATGGGAGGCAGTACTACCGCTGCTACTAGTGGTGGTGTTGGCGTCACCTTAGCTGCTGCCTCTACAGCATTGCCTTCTTCCTCTTCTCCTTCCGCCTTTTGTACTGTGCGCACCCAACAGCAGGAGGATATTCAGTGGTACATGGACCAACGCACCGCTGAGGCAGCTTCTTGCGGAGACTTAGATATGTGGGAGCAGGCGTGTCTAGCGTGGGTGATGGGCCCGACAGAAGCTAAGGTGGCCGCCCTTCGCCGCCTCGCTGCACACACGACGTCACATCCAGAAGTGCTGAGTGCGCTGCGGTACGCACGCGACCGTGTGAGCTGTCTTGCACACCGAGGCAGCAGTGGCGGTGGTAGCCTTGATGAGGATTCCATGACGTTCCTTCCTGCGAGTAGAGAGTTGATATGTCTTCTGCGGCTGGGGCGGTACTGCCTTGCACGCCAGCTGCAGATGTGCGCAGTGTTGCACTACAGCGACGCCCAGCGACTGCTTGAGAGGGTGCTGGTAGAGGCACAGGCACTGGATGAGCGTCGCAAGCAGCAACAACAGCAACAGCAAGGGCGAAAAAACCAGAAGCTGGCAAACAGCAAGTTCCAGGGCAATTTTGATACCGGTACACTGGTCTTTAAAGGATTTGGCGACAGCGACGACGAGGAGGAGAAGACGACATCTCCATCGGACGGACTACCTTCTTCAGTTCCATCCGAGACCCAGATGCACTTGGGTGACGACACAGAGACAAGCGCGGACTTTGAGTTGTCGCAGATAGCGGTGCAAGCGCTGAGAGAGGAACTGCACTACGCCCAACGGTCACTTTCTCAGACTCGAGAGCGGCATTCCACAGGCAGCGCAAGCGACGATGCTGCCACCGGGGAGAATCGCTCTTTTGGTGCTACTGAGTCCATTGTGCTCGCCAACGTGAAGGACTTGCTTCTTTGTGCGGTGCAGGGCGGTGGCTTTGCTCAGTTGGAGTCTCGATTGACAAAGTTGGTGAAGGAGGTTTATCCACTCATGTGGCAGACAGCCTCGCAGCACGGGCAGCTGCAACAGCAGCAAGAGCTGGGCAAGAGCAAGTCTGATGACGGCAGCGGGAGACTTGCGATGCTGTTAGTGTCTATGGTGCGGCTTCTCCTCAGCGAAATGGCTGCCTATACACGCAACTATCTCGTTGCAGCCGCACTGCACCACATTCTGCCTCTCACGGATCCCTCTCAATTTTCCTCTACCAATGCCGCTCGTGCGGTGGCAGACTTCATGACGACACTCTACGACACAACTGTGCAGCTGCGGGCTCTCATGGTGGCACAGATGCGAGAAAAACAAGCAGAGGAGGCACAACTTGTGCTCGGTGGCGACGACGTGGGCCGAAATGGTTTCCGTGGCAGCAGCAATAACGAAAAGGCACACGCGAGCGGCGAAGACGCCGCGGAGCCAGTGGAGGAGCCGGTGCATAAGAGCATCTGGGACACACTTCTGCCGAGCAACTCTGATCCTACCACGGCCACAATGACCACTAGTGCCGCTGGGGACACATGCGTGGAAGGCACGACCACAGGAGTAGGCACCACTATGCCAACGCGAGCTGGGGCTGTTCCTCTTCCCCAGTCAACCTTCTTGCTTTCAGAGTCTGAGCAAGTCGCCAGTGTGTTTGCGTGGTTCTCTTTGGGCGAGTACATGAACGCGTGCCGGCTGTGGCGGCAGTGCTCCAAGCAGGATGACGATCAGCAGCAGCAGCAACAGAATCAAGAGGCAGAGTCATTACCGAATCGTGAGGATTGTGCCATTGCTACCGCCACTTCCTTGCGTGCCGTGCAGCAGCAACAGGTGCGTCTTCAATGTCATTTGCTTCTGTGCTGCGGCGCCTGCTACGCTACACTGCGCTTCAACATGCTCGCGGAGGAAACTTATACTCGTCTGAGCGAGGCGGAGGTGAGAGCGGGAGGCGGGGCTAGTGCCTCAGAATGCATCATTTCAAATTCCAACGGCTTGTATATTGAAACGGAGGGTGCTCTTCGAGACATGATGGAGTTGCTTAGTGCCAAACTTGCCAGTACCCCTGTTACGCTTGGGTTCTCATCGCCTGTCGCCAGCTCGGCGCTGATGCTTCAGCAGTTGTGCTACTCATACTTGGCGCTTTTCCAGTTCAATGCCATTCCCGTCGCCTCAGCTCACGTGTCGACCGCCGCGTATGTGGCACTGCTGCGTGTATCGTGTGCGGCCCATGCCGGCGCCAGTCACCTTCTGCAAGCCCTCGAGGATCATGATGAAGGGGTGGAGGAGGAAGGGATGTGTGGTGCTAGCGGTGGTGGTAGCTCTCGTGGTAAGAGTCTTGGCCTGCGCAGTAGCTCCGAGTTTTTCTTGCTTCGTCACTCGTCCGATGCCCTGGCGCAACTCGACGACTTGGACCCCAGCAGCACTGCCACAGAGAACTCTGTGGTGAGTACCAACCCCGTTCTGCGGGCGGTAGAGGCGGCATGGCTACGCCGGCATCACACACATGGTACACTGCGTCGCTTGCTGCTGCGCTTGTGCCTCAGAGGTGGTCTCGCGGACTTCCCGCTGCCAACCGACCGGCTGCTGCTCAGCCAGAGCAGCCACAGCATCTTGCACGTGGACTTTGACCGTTCCAGCTGCGATAGCGTTGTCTGGAGCACTGAGGCAGGAACAGGAGTAACACATGGATTTCGTGAAGTGCTGGCAGGCGACAATGAACACGTGCTGCTCAGCCAGATGCCAGAGCGCAACATTGCTACAGAAGTGTTCTCGGCCGGTCTCTCCATGCAACTGCAGCGGCTGCACTTGGGGTCTCCTGTCGCACCTGTCCCTGCATCGTCATCGTCGCCGCCGCCAGTACTCGCTTCTTCAATTTCTTCTTCTTCTTGCACATCCCGAGTCCCGTTAGGGCC
The DNA here is from genome assembly GCA_030849805.1 of Sergeia podlipaevii. Taxonomy (NCBI): domain Eukaryota; phylum Euglenozoa; class Kinetoplastea; order Trypanosomatida; family Trypanosomatidae; genus Sergeia; species Sergeia podlipaevii. Next base: position 25,471 of record JASANZ010002058.1, on the reverse strand, counting down.
GACCGCACAAGAGTCCACAGGGAGTGAGGGTGCTGCAGCAGCAGCGGATGCCTCCAAGGCTCGTCAGGTCCTCTTACGCCGCCCGCTTCTTTGCGTCTCTGCACGTGCCATGCTGAGTTCCCACCCACATCTCCCTTTCTTTATTGCTGGTCAGCAGCAGCAGCAAGGTGGCAACATTGACCTATACCCGTTTGCCTCCAACGAGGCCGTGGCGACCTTTCAGTGTCCTCGTCGCACCTGCACCGCTACACAGTTTGCTTATTCTCATAATGGCTATCTCTTTGCTTGTGGACTGCAGGACGGGTCCGTGGCATGTTATCGCTTTACTGCCACCGCGCTTGGATGTACTCCATGTTTTTACTACGCGAGACTGTTTGTTCCGCCGAGCGGACCCAAGGCGGTGTTATTTTGCGGAGCTCGGGCGTCGCTGCTTGTAGCGGTCGGCGTGATCCGCGAGCCACACGTGGCCCGACGGGTGAAGCTGAACTCGTGTCTGGTGGCGACGATGGGCGGGGGAGGGGGAGGAGGACGAGCAGCAGCAGCAGCGGCAGGTACACTAGCCAAACAAGGAGCCCCGCGCTCACCTTCGGAGGGATACATCACGCCGAAGGAGAGCGCCCTCCACACACCCACGAGCAGTTCAAGCTTGCATGCGGCCACGTTCCTATCGCCGCAGTCACATCAGCGCCGCTCTGCCGCCGTCTCTGCGGAGGTGGGCGAGATCGTTGTGCTGGACACTACACTTTACCCAGGCGATCCCCTTGTCCGCTGCGCACTCCCCTTCGTGCCCGAGTACGCGGTCTACATAGCACCTCTTGATGCGGTGCTGTGTGTGTCGAGCGAGGGCCTCATGGCTGTTTATCAGATCTACGGTGATGGCGGCTTGACTGTTATTGGCGAAGCTTCTCTTCAAGCCGTTCTGCGCGCAGGTAACTCGTGTGCTGCTTCTTCTCTGCAGGCGCAGACTGGAGGGGGCGTTCTTGGGGCGGCTGCACTCCGGTTCACGGCCTCGCCGTCGACACCACCGCCCCCTCCAACCGTGACCTGTGTTGCTGTCAGCGCTTTTGATAATCTTGTAGCGCTTGGCACTTCTGACGGAGCTGCGCTCGTGCTCACCATCGAGGAGATTGGTGAGAGCATTGCGGAGCGTAAGGCCTTTGGGAAGCAGCGCGGTGAGGAGGACTACTACTATACGCAGTCTTCTGCGCCAGGAACGCGAGGAGCGCGTTCATACCTGGAAGGGAGAACGTACTCCGTGCTAAGCAAGGCAACTATGGTACACGTGGCACCTCAGCGCACGTCGCACTCCGCTGTAGAGGATCTTGTGTTCACGCCGTCTGTACTGCTGGCGGGACTAAGGGATGGCAAGCTGGTCGCCGCTGTGCTCATACCACATGTTTTGCGGCAGCTTGTGACGACAGGACGGGGGTGAGGAAGAGCGAGAACGAGTGTGTGTGTGTGCGTGCATGGGAGAGAGAGAGAAGGAGAAAGGGAAGAAAACAGCTGTCACTCAATTCTTGCTGCTACTTTCCTACATTTTTTTTTTTGGGAGACGATGGAAGCCGCAAGAAGAATACACTGAGGCGCAGGGGGTGCCAACAAGAATACACACATATAGTAATGATGAAAATAAAAACAGTAAGTAAAAAGCTTGTCATGGTTCTTCTAACATGAGGAAGCTGTGCAACATGTACAAAATGAATACTTGGTTTTTTTTTTTTTCACCGCTTATGCGCTTCCCCCTGTTTTTGCTTGTTCTCTCAATTTTTTTTTTCTTGTGTTTCGTTAGATTGCGTGTAGTCTGTCGAGGAAGCTACTCTCACACGGTCTTCAAAGCATCGCCATTTTTTAAATATATACATTTATTTCTTTGGCGCATTCATTTTTTAAAGTTTATATATATATTGAAGGCCTTACAAGCACAACTATTGCTTTGCCATTTTTTTTTAATTATATATACTTGAAGAAGCAGATAAGATAGGATACAAAAAAACAAAAAAAAATACAGAAGAGAATAGTTTAGTACACGCCACCAACGTCTGCACGCGCAATCACACTCACAAACACACAAAAGGAAGGAATTTGTTAAATCCTACTTATATATATATAACCGACCTAATTCTTTCAAACTCACGATATATTTTTTTGTTAGTGTTAATATCCTTCTTCTTTTTCTTTCATTCTTCTCTTGGTAGTTAGATCTTCTCTTTTTGCTCTATTCAACGTGCGGTTTTTACACATCCTTTTATTGAGTTCATCCTGCTTCTACAAGAGGTGAACAGCTGACTTTCCCCTCTTCTCTTTTTTTTTTCTTTTTATCGTTGGTGAGAGGGAGAGAAAGAAAATCGCACTCAGGTGTGAAAGCAAGAAAGCAACTAAGGAAAAGGTGAACTTTTCTTTATTTTCAGAAAGAGAGAGAGAAAGAGGGAAAGGCCAAAGAGAGTTTAGCAAAACGCATCTAGGTTGCCTTTTACTCTTGTTACGTTCTTCTTTTCCCATCTCATCAAGGAAATCCGCTGCATCATTCTTCTTTTTTTTTTTTCCTAATCGTAATTTTTTTCTTTAAAGAACCGTCGTGAGTCGCGACGGAGCAGCCTGAACTATTTTGCAGATCAGTTTCTATTTTTAAAAATTATTATAAAAGTTTTTTTTTTTTTTTTTTGAAGTTAAGCTCATTGCTGTGCGTAAGAAGAAGGAGCATCAAATTGGAAAAGAATANTGCTTTTGATTGCATATATTGCGTATATTTCATATATCAAGGTCTTTTGTTCTATTCTTCTGCTGTCCCCCCCCCCTCCTATCGCCACTCTTCTCAGCACGCGTACACACAAGCATACACACGCACGCACAGCAGCAGTATCCAAACTGTATTTTTCAACGTATCTTCACCTTTTTTTTTTTTTGTCTTCGCAGCGTCTAGACACGCTTTTATGAAGGATACGAACATTCTCAGCAGCTGGAACCAACAGCATTACAACGGCTGTGGTGGCGGCGGCGGTCAGCCCAAGACACTCACATCCTCGGCAACATCCGCCACCTCCCCAACGGCGGATACCACCGAGCAGCAGCAGCAGCAGCAGCAGCCCCCTCACAATCCAGCATCAACGCAGGGGTCCCTGCTGGCGCTGACACCTCAGGAAGTGCAACGCCAAGGCACTCAGAGACGTCATGGCTCTCAGCGACAGTCTCGCTCTATATACACGCGGCGTGCCAGCTCCCTACCACCCCCCGTTGTGCATCGCCGAGGCGGTGTCAGCGACAGCACCAGTATTGAGTTTCTTCCTGAAGATGGCCTTGCTGCTAAGGCTCTCCAGAGTGATACGGGCGCGGAGGGAGCTGCCATGGCAAGTGACGACACCGGTGGTCATACAGAGATCTATACGATGCCTCCAACGGCGGCGGCGGCGACCGTCTCTGCGCTTCGTGTCTTTGTTGTTTCTCCTTCTGTGACGCGAACAGCGAGCACGACTGTTGCTGCTTCTGCCGCTGCCTCTCAACCTGACATGGTGCCCTCTATGGACCCCGCGCTTCTCACAGTTCTGCGGGCAAGCGAAGAGGAGGAGGAAGAGTTGCAGTCTGTTACAACTACCGCCACTCCGGCAGCCGCTGAGACCCCAACGGCGACATCTGGAGCCTGCACACAGAAGAATGGGTCTTGCTTGCTGCCCCAAGATACACTTTCTCTCTCTGTGTCTGCAGGAGTGACTGCTTCTGCTGTTGTTGTTGCTGCTGCAATGCCATCAGAAACTGAAGCGTCAGCAGCTAGCATCTCTGCAGTGCCTTCTTTGACGACAGTACAGCTAGCCCCAACACCTGCCACGGCTATATCTGCTGAAGCAGCACCAAGTGCAGTGACGACGACGGCGGTCAAGCAGGGCCAACCCGCTGACTTGCAGTGCACAACACAGCAGCAGACTGTGTTCACGATAGCAACGGCAACAAACGCAACAACTGAAGCGGGAGCAGCTGCGGTGAGTACGGCTACCTCGTATCCCGATGATTCATATACGTATCGTGTTGGAGGAGGCGAGGTAGCGCTTAACCCATCAAAGGTACCTGACGATCTTATCTGCGGTATCTGCCTCTCCCTTGCAGAGCGGCCGTGCGTAACGGAGTGCGGACATCTCTTTTGCAGCACGTGCATTCACACGGCGCTGAGGATACGCTGTGAGTGTCCGGTGGATCGCAATAAACTGCGTGAGCGCAGCCTGCGTCTTGATGTGCGAGCCCAACGACAGATCAACGGTCTTGCGTGCAGGTGCCTTGGTGGAACCTCACAGTCACTGAAGAAGTCTGAAGACACGATCACCTCTGCTTCAGTCGCTCCATGCGACTGGTGTGGCTGCGTGTCTGACGCCCCAGCGCACCTCGCGCAGTGTCCCTATACACACACTTCTTGTTCCTTCGCTGACTACGGCTGTCATGTAGTGCTCCCTCGCCGTGACATGGCGTGGCATCTTGCCTCCAGTCTAAACGAGCATCTCCTCCTCACCTGCAGAAAGATTGCCTCCGTCAACGAGGAGGTCATCGCCTTGAGGGAGGAGACGGACGTACTACGACAGCGGTACGTGGTGCCTGGGGTCATTGCATCTACCTCTGCGGCCTCTGCGGCGGCTGCGGCTGGCGCGGTGGTGCCTTCTTCTGCAGTTTCCCCGTCCGTCACAAACGTGGTCGCCGCCTCCGTTGGCGGCAGCAGCGCCATGATGCAGTCCCGTCATACACAACAGCAGCAACAGCATGCCACTCTTCCCCTCCTATTTCGAGTGCGACAGACCACCCCGACTAACCGCGCCACCTCCCCTGGACCCGCGAACGCCATCATCATTGGTGCCGGTGGCGGTGCCACCGCCGCTTATCAATACGGTTGTACCTTTGTGTGGGTGGTGACGGACTTCATGAGCCGCACTTCCGCCTGCTACAGTCGCCTCTTTACAGCGCAAGGACTGGAGTGGTACGCAGGGATGGACTGCAGCCAGCCTGCCGAGATGATGGCTGACGCCGGTGCCGGGGGTGCTGCTGCGATGGAGCCATGTGGGGTCTATCTTTTTGCATTTGGGCACACTCTGCGCGTGCGTTTCCGCTTAATTATTTACAACTCAGACCCCGCGAAGGATCTCAGTCATATCGTGGATGACTGGCAGGACGACTACCGTGGCAAGGGCTGGGGGCCACTGAGGTTTATTGATCGCTCTACTGTGGCACAAGCCGGATTCATCAGTAACGACTGCGTGCGTATTGGCATTGAGGTCCTGAGCGCTCCTTTCTAAAAAGAAAGGAAGGGAGAGGAAGGAGGGAAAAAACAACAGCAACAGCAGGTGCGACAAAATAAGAGAGAGAGAGATGAAGAGGTACAATTTTACGTATATAGCGACAGCACAGAAATGCGCCCTCCCTCCCCCCGCAAAGCACAAGAGGAGGACCGCGCTGACGGTGGAGATAGGCAAAGTGGGTGCTTTACGTTCTCAGCGTGTTAGAAAAGCGAATGAGGCCATTGAACGCTTTTGGGAAAGAAACACCTTATAAATGTGATATCAACTCAATTGCTTTTTAAAAGAAAAAATATCTTATCAAATATAGGTGTGACCTCTCTCCTAAACTTTGCGGCTACGTGTGCTTACGTCTGTATGTGCGACCTCTAATTCGTATATATATATCAACCAACACATTCATACACTCACACACATATATATGCACACGCAGCTGTGCACGCGGGGAACTTGCATATGTGATTACAATAGTCCTCACGCACACATGCGGAGACGGAGTGAGTGAGCAATAGCAATAACAAAAGAAGGAAGAACGTGATTAGGCAGCCAGCATAACATGTTTTATCTACATATTTTGTATCTTCTCTTTTTTTTTTTTTTGTTTGGAGCAGCACCAGTTTCCCGTCTCTTCCTTGTTGCTTAAAAAGAAAATCTTTCTCCTTCTTATCTTCGTATATATACATAAATGCTTTTTTTTTTGTTTTTTTTTATTTTATCAGCGTTGTTCACCTCCTTGAACTTCTTCACCCTCCTTTTTTTTTTTAAAAAAAAACCTTCTTTCATCATTATGGTATTCCATCACTAAAATATATATTAACCTACGAGTAGATGATGATGATGGTATATAATTACATATAAATATTTTTTTTCTTCCTGAAATGCACCTTTATCTGTGCAAAGTACTGTACTCAATATCATCTTTTTTAGATATTTACATATAGTGTCGTGAAGGGCTGTGTGTGTGCTGTTTATACGTGGCGCTTTCCCATTCTTTTACGTTTATTTCCTTCCTTCCTTCCTCCCTTCTTTCTTGTTGTTGTTGTTGTTTAACTACTGTGTTGCAGTTGCTCTTCTTGCAGCTTCTACTGTCTCATTCTTCTTTGTTTCTTCACTTTTTTTTTGTCTTCTTTGTTGATATGGATAAATGATTGTAGGTGTGAAGCACATATATAGTTGCGTCTGCAGCTCTACGTTTATCTACCACAATATCTATTTATATCTCTATATATAATTTTTTATTATTAGTGGATGCATTTTGGCCTTTTATTTAGCTCTTGCTGCTATCTCGCCCTCCTTTTTCTTTTTCCCTTCTTGAATCAACAGAAGTGGCACATGGGGTGTGCATACCACCGTGATTGAATTTTTTTTCTTTTTTTAACATTGAGTAGGGGCGATGCAAGACAATCAAATGTGCAACGATAATGAAAGACTATGCAGATACCAGTTAAAGAAGTCACTCACTCACCTCATATCCATTTCGCATCAACAATCAAAAATAATTGAGAATAAGTTTTTTTTTTTTTTTTTTAAAGTTGTGTTGATTTGGAGACAATCATTGTGGAGATTTTTCTCTTCTTCTTCTTCTTCGTTGTTTTCTTATTAAAGGCAACGCATTGCCTCAAGAAACAGAAGCGGAGACAGAGGAAAGAAGAAGAGAGCACACGACAGGAAGAGGTGGAGTGTGGGTGTGACAAAGTACATGTGATCAACATTGCGATTCTGGGTTGTAGCATGTGTGTGCGTGTGTATGCATCTACTTTTTTCCTTTTACTGTTCTCGTGACATTTTATTAGTGATTATGATTTTTAACGAACAAGTATATATATATAAGTAAGTATCACTTAGTATGCTAACAACAAAACAACAAAACAGCAACAACAACAGCTATAGTAGCACTTCTTGTGTAGTGGAAGGAAGGGAGAAAGAGAAAGAGAGAGAGAGAGAGAGAGAAGTTTTGATTTTGAGGTTCATTTAAACATATATGTGCACAAAGCAGCAGGGGATAACTCCTCACAGGATAGATCCCCCCTACTTCCTCTCTTTTCACCACAAAAGAAATTTCTATTTTCTTTCTTTTTCTATCGCTCTTATAAAGGGTACTTGTGAATATTTGTGTGTGTGTGCGTGCCTGTTTGTGCGTAGTGCACGTTTTTAAAGTTTTTTTTTTTCTTAATGATCATTATTTATGATATCTAATCATTCTTCTTTAATCTTTTTTTTTTTTTTTTAATTACAGGCTTTTTCTTCTCCCCTCCTCTTCACCCCATTCCTTTCCCTCTGTTGCTATACAGACATTTGAAGAGGGGAGTCAAGTTGCATCTCTAGTAAGCACGAACAGCTCACATCAATTATGTGCAGAGAGATTGCAATGATGGGGTTCATTTTTTTTTTTTTTTTCTTTTTTCGTCTGCCTACCGCCACGCCTGCTTTATTTTCTTTTTTCGTTTTGACGATTTTTGTGCTACTTACTGGCACACTTTCTTTACCTTCCCTTTTCCCTCATATCCATACATACATAATGCATGAAAAAAAAAAACAGAACACATGTGATTTTATTCATATTGACTTTTATCTCTTTTTCTTAATGGCATGTTGCTGTCAGCGCCGGAGACGCATTTGCTTCTGAGTTTCATACTGCAGTGGAGGTTGGGTTGTGGACTGTGTCTTGGATGCTTCTTAACAACCTTTTTTCTTCTTTTCCTTTGTGTTTTCTTTTTTTTCTGCTTTGCTTTCAATGGAAAAAACTATTAGTAGAAATAGTTATCATATCTTTTTGTTTTGAAAGTTAATTTCTAGCGCGTACACGCACAGATACTGACAGCATTAGCCGCATCTTCTTTTGATATATATTTCTCTGCCATGCTTCGTCGCTGTGTCCCACTTCTCATTGGTGCCGAGGGGGGACCTTTCGTCTCCGCCATCAATGATCCCCGCTACCTCGAGCACCGTCTCGCGCTGCTTGGCAAGAAGGACCCCAACTTTACCCCCCGGAAGCTCACACCAGATGAGATTAACCGCTTCACGTCTTCCGTGGGTTCCGCTGAGGCACTGTTTAACAAGAGGGCAAGCACTATTCCGACGAACGTGGTCGATGAGAAGACTGGACGCGTTATCGGCAGCACGCAGCTGGATCCTACCCGGTATGGAGACTGGGAGGTCAACGGTCGCTGCTACGACTTTTAAGAAAGAAAAGGGGGGGGAGGGAAGAAAGAAAAGTAGGAGCAGATAAAAGAAGAGAGAGAGAGAGACGTTTGTTTGTTATTATTATTATTTACTGTTTACATTATCAGTGCGAAAGATGCTCCCTTTCTGATGCGTCTCTTCATCGCCTTTTTTTTTCACGAAAAGTGATAATACGAAAACCGCTGAAGAGGTCTAAAGAGGATTGTGGATCATACAGGGGTTGCACATACGTATATACATAAAGATTAAGAGGAGTTTGGTCAGTTTCTTCCATATTTATATCTGCTTTATGAGAACTAACAATCTCCGACAACAGTAAATGAAAAATGATGAGTTTTCTCTGTTTATCTTACTATTTTTTTTTTTTTTTTGAGAAAAGGAATGTTTTCTTTCTTTTCTCAACAACAAAAAGCATATTTCTCTTTCTGTTCAGTTTCTAAGGAAACAGTTGCGCTTTTTTTTTATCACAACAAAAATGCCATCGGCATCACAACACTCAACAAAGTGACAATACATCATGCACACATACAAACATCGCTTTTGTGAGGCAGGGAGTGAGCTATATGCTCGTGAAGGGGGGGGAGAAGAGCAATTGTGAATGACCTATTTTTTTAAAAATTACATTTGATCGTCATGCATTTCCTTTTTTTTTTTCCACTTGTAGTATTCGTATTTGTTTTTTTCTAGTTTTTTTTTTCTTTTTTTCATTACTTCAAGAAAGAGAACAAGGGAGAGAAATCCTCCCCTTTTTTTGTTTGGTTTACTTCTTTATTATTATTATTATTATTTCCCCCCTTTTTTTTTATTACGGAGAGGAAAAGGTATTTAGTGTTGGGTCTATTTCTGTTTGAGTTTCTTCTTTTGCACCACATTTTGGAAACACACACGCACACACACACACACACACGTGCCATACACACGGGGTATATACGTTAGAGTGTACACACAGAGACGTGGACATTTTTGCTTACAAGCATATATATACACACCATTCACCAAGTAGGACAGGCACACGGACACAACAACAACAACAACAACAACAACAACAAGAGAAGAAAGCTAGCAGCAGCGTTGTATTGAGACTGAGTACTTCATATACGTATATATATATATATATATACATATTGAAGGAAAAAGAAAGGCATTCTGTAGGTTTTCTTTTACATTTACCACCCTCTTTCTTTTCCCATATCTACACTCACAACACAGTCAAAGATGACTATGCAATTGTTTAGTTTTGGTCACCCGTGTGAGCACCAGCTGCGCCGGTCGTGCATTGGTGGGTCAAGCTGCCCTCTTAACGGGTATCCAGACAACTGGTGCTGTAGTTACATCAAGGGTAAGATTAACTTCAAGCGTGATAAGCCTTGCGAGGGCCTGCGGTGCCGCTGGGGCTTCACACACCCTACTCAGACCCTCTTCGATGCTGTCACTCAAGTCCTAAATGAAAGTCGCCCCATAGCAGCGAAGATTGACGAGGCAGAGGACACCGACCTGCTTTCCTTTCATATTGACAATCAGCATATAGTGGACACGGTGCAGTGTGCGCTACATATGATGCGGCACCCACCGAGTAGCTGCGCGCGAAGGGTAGGGCAGCTATTAGCCTGCGCTGCAGTCAAGGCTGGGGACCAGAAGGTTTTCATGCAATTGCTGAAGACAATGAAGAAGCCTGTGGATAACTATATTTTAGGCGCGTATGCATACCTTACTCAGGGGAATACGCCATCTTCTGGGGGTGGTGCAGGCGCGCAGGCAGGTGGGAAAGGGAAGAAGCCTAACGCAAAGGAGGCCAAGAAGGACGACGTGGCGGACGTGCTCAAGAACGACATGGTGGACCTCATGAACGCCGCGCTCAGCCAAGGCGGCCACCTTGTCGATCGCGAGGACCAGCACACGCTTCAGGCAACCTTCATCCAAGCACTCAAGCAATACCCAAAGGGGAACAAGAAGAGGATGGAAATGTTAGAGGCGGCGGTGGCCAAGTTTGGCAATCGCAAGCCAAGTCCTACCCGCACGGCTTCTACAACGACGGCTGCCGCTGCGATCACCGCGACGGAGGCGGCAGATGGTAGTACAACTACGGCTGCTGCGACGCCTCCGAGTATCACCTCTGTTGGCAACAAGAGCATATCGGATGCACCACCACCTGCCGCAGCGACAGAGCCGCCCCAGGCAGCAGCAGCTGCGCTCTCTTCCGTACAAGCGGCGCCCGTGGCCGCGGCACAGACCACAGGGCTCGCAAGCAGCGTCACTAGCCAAGTCTCCCCTACGCACCTTAGCGACCACGGCAGGGCAGTGCAAAACAAGACCCCCACCTTAGCTCCCACCCCGCAGCAGGCGGCGACTCCACAGCAGCCCAAGCCAGAAGAACTTACGGCGAGCGCTATTGCAAGCGCTGCGAAGCGTGCTGCGACGGGGGCCACCCCGAAGCGGGGTCCTGAAGGCGTGGCCACGCCCAGCGTGGAGAGTACCACCCCACAGAAGCATCACACCCCCTCCCTGCCCTCTGCTGCTACCCCGTCTCTATCACACTCTCAGCAGCAGCAGCAGCTATACAGCCTACAGCAGGCACAGCAGGCACAGCAGGCAGCTGTTGTTGCCCCGCCACAAAGACGGGCAACAGTGCCTGTCATCGGCTCCAGTCAGCTCTCCGGCTTTTCTGATGACTGCGTGGATGACATTCATGACCACTACGTCCCGATCCGCACCGACGAGCCTCTGCACAACATGTTAATTCTTGGCGGTCTGTTCTCACTCACCCAAGAGGACGCTGCTTGGTCAACTTTAGGGCTTGCAAGCTGCACGAAGCAAGCGCGGTCTCTCTCTATTGCTGCCGTCGCTGCGTCACTGCCGGCTGCTCTCGGAATCCATCCAGACGTAGTGTCGATTGCGATGGGAACGATGGGGCCTGGTGCTCCGCAAACTCAAGCACAGCAGATGAAGTCTCAGCGGCGTGAGCCGACGCCACCGATTACTGAAACGATTTTCGGCACGTTTGACGCGGGTTCCGTGTTCGATGATATCGACCCTCGTCTTATCTGGGATAGTATCGAGGATGATTGGTAACCCGCAGCAGCAACAACAACAACAAAAAAGAAATGAAAAGGCCCGCGTATACACACACGTATATGCCAAGAGAGCAAATGTGTCTTGTGTGTTTATCTAGTGATGAGAGGAAGAGAGTGAGGAAGTTTTATTATGATATTTTTATTTTCTATGTTTATTTTTATAAAGTACTTTCTGATTTGAGAAATTAGTAGGTACTGGGAGGACAGTACAAGTCGTCAAACAACAACCAGAGGGAGTGAAGAAGGAGAAGGAATCACTTGTTCATGTGAGTGACTGTGTGTGTGTGTGTTTGTTTGTCTAAAAGGGGGAGAGAGAAATTGATTACTATGACATTATGCAAAGGATGAAAGAAGATGAAGAAGGAGGGAAATGGTATGCTCTCTCAATTGCTTTTGCAGTAGTTATCTCATATATATATTCCTCAGAGGCTTCTTTAGCTCTCTCTCTCTCACACACACAAACACAAACAAACAAGCAAACACGCGAAAGAAAAGAGAAAAAGCAAACAAACAAAAACAATATGAATGAAAAAAAAATGAGAGAGGATAATCATTTATGAGCAGTGCTGAGTCCTTGCATTATTTTTAGGGAGAATATATAATTTTTATACGGTACACACACACACACACACACACACACACACACACACACACACACACACATACACACAGACAGACACAAAGAAACACGTATGCACACGCAGACAAGCATACAGAGAGACGAAAGTGTGTGACATCACAACAAGAAGAAGAAGAGAAAGCGTAGAGAATGAACAGTTTCACTTTTTTTTTTTTGTATTAAATGGCTTTTGCTTACCTGTAGCGAATAGGGGGGGGGAGGGGGAAGGGGAGAGAACATAAAATAGTAAAGTAGCACCGGACACACCCCACCATTGCGCTTGCTTTATTATTATTATTACTTTTTTTCTTTTTACTAATCTTTCCGTTTTACAATGCATCACATACCAATCATTTTTTTTTCCTTCTATTATTTTTCTTGTGCTTTTGTTTAGTTATTTATATTTTGTATTGCTATAATAAGAATAAGTTAACTATCTATCTATCTATTTATTTATTTTTTTGTATAGAAAGTATTAAAGGGGACGCAAACCTCCGTGTGTGCTTCTCTTTCCTTCTTTGTGTAGTAGTTTCTTTACATATAAGTATTACACAATCCAATACAATGAGCTACGGTGGAGGGTACAATCGAGGAGGTGGCTACGGCAGCAGCAGCTATCGTGGTGGTGGCGGTTACCGCGGGCACAGCGGCGGCGGCTATCGCAATGATCGCATGGGCGGGCTCGGCTCCAACCTTCACTCCATCAACTGGGACGATGTTCAGAAGGTCGCCACACAGTGGAACTTTTACAAGCCGCAACAGCAGCGCAGCGAGGAGGAGATTGCCCAGTGGCTGCAGGAGAACAACATCACTATTTACGGCGAGCGTGTGCCGCAACCGATGCTGCTCTTTTCTGACCTTGTAGCCCCCGATGCTATCCACCAGAGCTTCGTGGATGCTGGTTTCAAGAATCCTACCTCGATCCAGTCTGTCGCCTGGCCTATCTTGTTAAACTCTCGGGATATTGTGGGTGTCGCCAAGACCGGCTCTGGTAAGACGATGGCTTTCATGATCCCCGCGGCGCTGCACATCATGGCACAGCCCCCGCTGAACCCCGGCGATGGGCCCATCGTCCTTGTTCTTGCTCCTACCCGCGAGCTTGCCGTTCAGATTGAAACGGAGACTCGCAAGGCGCTCTCCCGTGTGCCGAGTATCATCAGCACCTGCATCTATGGCGGCAGCCCCAAGGGTCCTCAGATGCGTGCGCTTCGTGCCGGCGTACACGTGTGTATCGCCACTCCTGGCCGTCTTATTGATATGCTGGAGGCGCAGTCCACTAACTTGCTCCGTATCACCTATCTTGTGCTCGACGAGGCGGATCGCATGCTCGACATGGGCTTTGAGGATCAGATCCGCAAGATCTGCTCTCAGGTGCGCACCGATCGCCAGACGCTCATGTTCTCGGCGACATGGCCGAAGGAGATTCGCAACTTGGCGGCTAGCTTCCAGCGGGACTTCATCCGTGTTCACGTCGGCTCTGAGGAGCTCGTGGCCAACGCGGATGTGAAGCAACATGTGATGGTGCTCCCGTACGCGGAGAAGGAGCAGAAGTTGGAGGAGATTCTCCGGACGGTTGGCCCACAGCGTGTGCTAGTCTTTGTCAAGACGAAGCGCTCCGCAGACAGCCTGCACATGCGCCTGCGCCGTGCACTGCCGCAGACTGTAATGGCCATTCACGGCGACAAGGAGCAGTCAAGCCGAGACTACGTGATTGATCGCTTCCGCAAGGATGAGCACTCTATTTTGGTCGCCACCGATGTTGCCGCGCGTGGACTGGACATTAAGAACTTAGATGTCGTGGTGAACTACGACCTGCCAACGAACATTGAGGACTACGTGCACCGCATCGGCCGCACCGGACGCGCCGGCAAGACCGGTGACGCCTACACGTTTGTTTGCACCGATGATCCCACCAAGACGATCCGCGACCTGATTGATATCCTCACCCGTGCTAACCAGCAGGTCTCCCCTGAGCTCTACGCTACCTGCGCTTATAGCAATAATAATAGCCCTTATGGTCGCCGTGGAGGAGGTCGCGGTGGAGGCCGTGGTGGATACGGTGGTCGCGGTGGCTTTGGCAATAGCTTTGGGGGTCGCGGCGGCTATGGATCTCGTGGCGGCAGCGGCTATGGCGGTGGTAGCAACGGGTATAACTCATACCAGCAGCACGCTGGTGCTGGTGGTGGCTACGCGTCGTCATCCAATGGTTATCACGGCGGGGCTTCCAATGCCAATGGGTATGGTGGCGGCTACAGTGGTCACGCGGGTGTCCCAGTGGCTCCTCGTCAGGAGAGCTTCAGCCCTTACTAGTTAGATACTGCTGTTGTGAAAAGGAAAAGCTAAAACTAAGATAATGATAAAAAGAAATGTTACATATAGCTATTAGAGTGAAAGGGAGAGGAGAGGGGGGAAAAAAGCAGGTCTTACACACACACATATATACATATATATACTTAGTGAACACAGAAGATAAGGTCTTGTGCTATGCTTTTCTTATCTTTTTTTTGTCCTTTTCTCTCTTTCTCTTCCTTGGATGTGAATGCCTGCGTGAGGCATTGAATGTATGACTTGTATATATGTGTATGCTCCTGTGCATATGCATACATTTATACATACAAATGTTGTTGAGTGAAGGGAGAAACAGGACAGATGAAGGGAAAGGTTTAAGGAAAAGAAGCGGATAGAACATATCTAGTATTCATGCGGAGTGTGTATGCCACATATTTTTATTTATTTTTTATTTTTGATGGAAGGCATGCATTTGGGTAAGCAAGAGGGGTGGTGATGCATAGAGTGGGAGAGGCGCGAATGCTCTTTCTTTGTGTGTGTGTGTATTCTCTTTTCTTGGCACGTGAATATATATATATTGTTTTTTTTTTTGTTAAGCTCTCGTATAAATGTTGAAGAGGGACAACAAGGAAACCACTTGAAGTGGATAGCGAGGGTGGAGAGGAGCTGGAGTGATGAGCTTTATGGCGTGGAAAGGGTAACTATGTCCATCTATCTATCTCTTTTTTTTTTTCTCTTTCTTTGCTCTATTATAGCTATATTCTCTTCTCCGTCCTTTTTGTTATTCATAGGAAAAGGAAAAAAAAACAAAGAGAGTTAAAAAACAGTGGACATACTTTTACCAGCTCTACATAACATCCCTACTATTTCCTTCCTCCTCCTTCTTTTTTTTTTTTTTAACTACAATTTCTATTGCCTCTGCTGAAGCTGAGACTCCTTCTTTTTTTGATTTATTTTATAAATGTAAGAGTCCTGATAGATAACATGGATTGGCTGACAGAGCGTGATACGCGGTACGAGCGTTGCTAAGAAAAAGTTACTGGACTGGCACGTTGACATATACATGTGTGAGTGGGTGTCTGTCTGTGTGTGTGTGTGCGTGTGTGTGTGTGTATGGTCTTGGCGCTATTAACCGTACGTGTATGTGTGCGTGTGTGTTTGCTCGTGCATGCGTATAAGTGTGCCATTGTATTAAAGCTGGCATGAAGGAAAAAAAAGGTGTTATTTTTTATCTTAAATGAAATAGTAATAAAAAAGAAAAAAAAAACAGAGACGGCATTCAGCACAGCAGAGAAAAGGATTTGTGTGCTTGAAATACCATGGTATCCATGTAGATGCCGAATGAGCACGAAATGTATTGTTGTTGTTGTTATTATATTATTATTACTATTGCAGCAAGTTGTTTTTGCTGTTTCCTTTTTCCTTTTTTTTTTGTTTTACACGTTTTAGAAAAGGGCATAGGCACGCACATAGATACAAGTTCAGAAGGAGGTCTTTCTTTTGGTATTGACTCCTACCTTCATACGTTTCTTTTCATCTTTCTTTCTTATATATACCTATGTCTTAAAGAAGGTTACGAAGGTACTACTCATTCTTCTTACATAACTATCGACTTATCGTATCGCTAGAGCAAAACGCCAGCTTTTCCTTTTTCTTTCTTTCTTTCTTTCTTTCTCTCTCTTTCTCTTTTAACTTTCTCGTTGAGAACGTACCCTCTTCTTTCTATCTCTTTACCTATCCTCCACATATGTATACATATACATACATATATACACATTCGCTATTGCAATAGTACCCATACATCCATATAAAAGATAAATAAAAAGAGAGAGATAAGGGAGAGAAGAAGGGGGTAGGGATAGAGAGAGAGAGATGCTCCCAGCAAGTGATGTGAAGTTCCTCCAGAACGTCACCCGGCGGCTACAGGAAAGGCGGCTGCATGTGTATATGCCCGGCCCTCACCGAAGCGCCTGTGCGCTTATTCTTGGCTTTGCGGACTCGTATCAGCGCTGCATCGCTCGCCTTCTCGCCGGAAGTGCGCGGGATCCTTCATTGACTGCGCTGGACATTACCGAACATCTCGGCAGCAGCGTCGATCTTGAAGCGCCAAGCGCGTTGCGGCTGCTGTTCATGAAGCGTGCAGAGATGTCAGCAGATCGCTGGAGTGGTCAAATTGCCTTCCCCGGAGGCCGACGCGATCCTGACGACCGTGACGACCTCGACACCGTCTGCCGCGAGGTGAACGAGGACCTCGGGATCCCCCTTGGCGTCAGTAACGATTTCATCCTCCTGGGCCAGCTGCCCGACAGGCGCATTCGGAGCCGCGTTTCTGGCACATCGGGCCTCATCCAGTCTCGCTTCGTTTACCTTCACATTGGCGATGTGACTCCTTCTATCAAACTCACACAACATGAAGTGGACGCTGCGCAGTGGATGCCACTGACGCGGCTAGAGCCCCAGTACGTAGTGCGCGGTAGCGTGTGCCATCCCTTGACTTCCTTCATTCACACGCTTGATGCCGATGTGAAGCTGGTGATGTCGGAGCTCTTTCCCGGTACGCAGGTATGCTTCCCTAGTCTTAGCATGCCTTCTCCTTCTTATTCACATGGACCGCTGGCACAGGATGGGGAGGCACAGAGCACAACAACATCGTCACCCTCAGCAGGAAGAGGTGCAGAGAGGGATGGCGTCACGGGGACAGAAGGTGATCAGTGTGACGACAACAAGAGTCAATCTGGTGAGTATGCTTCCGGGGGGTCCTCCTCTAAGTCCACGCTGGCACCTCCGTGGAGAGTGTGGGGTCTCACTCTACGCTCCTCTAGCGAGTTATTGATGCTTGACGACAGACCGCCAGTGGACTGGCCGCTTTTTTCGTCAAACAGCGTCGTGGTGCAGAGTGTCTTGATTGATGCTTTCCATGGGTACTACGAGGCACAACTGTTGTGGTATCGAATGCGGGCTTGCGCACGCTGGCGGTGGCTGCGGACTCGATATGAAACCAGCGGTATTACCAGTACTGCTTCTCCTCCTCATCCTACTACCTATGGCGTGGACGTGGAAGGTGGCGAAGAGTGCTTGACAAAGGGCTGCAGTTCGAGAGAGGCACGACGGCGCGCTGAACAGAAATGGGTGCGTGTATATGAATACGGCACATCAATGCAGAGGCGATTTGCAATCCTCCCACCTTCTGTGGATCCTCTTGTATACTCCGCTCCTTCAATCCCCACGCGGCGCCATCTTTTCTTCTTTGCGGCGGACGTGGCGGTGGTACTCATGTTGATGTACACCGTCGCGCTTATGATTCACACGCTTGCAGACGCACTGCGGCTTGGTCTCGGTCGTGTCGAGAATCTGCAGGCAGCAGAGAAGCAACAGAAGTGGCGAACCTACACAACGATAGATACTGTGCCAAGCACAGACATACGGTCGCGGACTCGGCAAATACGACGTCTCGCCAACACCACGGAAGTCTGTGAGGATGGCCAAGACAACAAGGAGAGGAAGGAATGTGAGGGTAGCGAAGAAATGCCTGCTGGCTCACCTAATTATCCTCCTCCGACTGGCAGCGCCACCACCGCTGCTGCTGCTGCTGAGCACGATAGAGGCCATCCGTTGAGTGCGAGTGATGTGGACATATGGGCTGCACAGAGGATTCAAGCAGAGGCGATCCGCAGCCCTGCGGTGACGCTTGACGGTGCTGCTATGAGTGACGACTGCTTCACCGCTGGTTTTGATAGCATTTCTTCTTTTGATGCTGCTGACATGGATGGAATGGACAGGCAAAATGCACTCGAGGCTGCCATCAAGCGATATAGCCGTTCATGAGCAAAGCGAGTGAACTTATTATCAACATTGCCTTGAGTTTTTTTTTGTATGTTTTTGTTTCAATAGGACAATTTTTTTTTTTTTTTTAAACGATAGTAATCATAATGACAACAACAGGCTTTGTCTACTTTTTTTTTCTTTTTTTTGGGAAATGCTCCATATTGCTCCATAAGAGATCCTCGCTTGTTCTTTTTTTCCCCCCCCTCTTTTTAAATTGCCAAGCAGAACAGGAACATATATATATATATATATTTAGAAGCATCAACAATAACAACAGGACTGAGGCTTTCCTCCCTTCTGTTTCTACGCCGCCATGTGCCTACTAGCGGTATGCTGCACGCTAGCTAACTTTTGCGCTTTTTACCATCTTGGATCCCTATTGATGCGACTTGTGCTGGTACAAGTTGTAGAGAGCACCTCTGCGCGCTTCTGCTTTGCCGCCACGTTTGCGTTGTCATTGATGCTCTTTGTCATCTCGCTTTTTAACGTTGCCATCGACAGTGGTCATTTCCTTACTTTGTCTTCATTCATTTTGCAAGGCACAAATCGTTACGTGTTTACACAGGCTACCCTGCAAGTTGTCTTGGCATTGCTTCTGGTGCTTGTACTCTTGATGTGTCCATGGCTTATGATTGAGTCTGTTTTGCAAGGACTAGTGAATCAGCACAAGAAGGGGCGTGCCAGGCGCCTTTGGGGCTTCATGTCTTCGCCGAATGTGACGTCATCCACCCTTGCTAGCCGTCGCCGTTGCAGTGCATGCGTGCGCGTGCTGCTACGTGCTGCTTGCTTAGTGGGAATTCTTTTTCTTCTTTTTTCGTCTCTACACCCGGACCTGGTGGTGGCACAAGCAGCAGGTGATGGAGGAGAAGATCAGCGCCAGAATGGAAGAGCGACGGCGACAGCGGGGAGTGTGAAGGGGGTTGGGGCTCGCAGGGCACTCGGTAACCTACGAGGTGTCCTTCTCCACATGCCGAAAGAGCTGCAAGTGGAGGGCAACGCCCAGCAGCAGCGGCAGCAACAGAAGGTAGCGTTAGAGGGTGATGCGACGGAGGCCAACATTGCACCATCTACAGATGGAGAGAAAATTCGCCATACAGAGGATGATGCAGCTGCTGTACTTGCTGCTTCGGAGGGTGGCGTACAGGAGGGAACTCCGCTGGAGGCCCAAGCAATAGTCGCAGAGGATCGCAACACAGGAGATGGCACGATGACCTTCGTGAAGTACGTACTTTGTAGTGTGACTGCGCGTGTTGCGGTAGTGGGGGTGGCTTGCATGGGGCTTCTCTCCGGCTACGCGGCGGTCACTACCCCGTTTACATATCTTGTCTCTTACTTCTACTGGCGAGGCAAGACGGATCACCTACTCAAGGCTCAAGAGGCTCTGTGCCACAAGCAGCGCTACGTACTAGACCTGTGCAGCAGCAAGCGAAAGAAACTGGCCATGTCAAACTACGACACGGTTCGACGGCAGCAGCAGCAATACCATCAGCAAAGCTACGCGGACTCTCACAAGCACAGGCAGCAGGGCAATGGAGAGGGAGGCAGGGACGCCCGCCGCGGCCGTGGACTGTTTGGCTGGATGCGCTCAGCAACTGGTACAGCACTGAGTTCCATCGGATCTACCATCTCAAGCGGTGCGGGGGCCCTTGTCGGCGGCAGTGGTGGTGGTGGGTCCTCTGCACAGCTGCACGCGGACTGCGAAGCCACACGATACCTTTCTCTTTCTTTGTATTTAGAGATGGACGAGGTTGACCGACTTGTGTATGAGGCTCGCCGTGGGGATTCCCTAGTAGGAAAGCTTTACGCCGTACTTGGCGTCCTGTTTGGGATGTATTCGCTGGGAAAGACCGTCGCCACCATCGCTAGTTTGGCACTGTGGCGCTACTCGGAAGAGGATCCAATTACTCGCGCTGTGAATTTTCTAGAGAACACGTTGGTGCTGCGACGACGCGATAGTGGTGGCGGCGGTTATCTTTCCGCGTCTTCACCGGAGTACTCGATGACAGCAATTCAGATCAGCACGCAGGTTATCTTTTCTCTTGTGCTTATCATGAATGCGTGGATGGTGGTGAGTTCTATGCGGGGGCTTCTCATTACCATTTATAACATTACTCTTTCTCTTGGCGGTGTCATCACTGCTGAGACCACTGCCTTGGGGCTCTCCACTATCATGGGCATTTATTTTATTGGTCAGATAGTTACCATGCGCCAGTCGCTACCCTCGCCTGACCCGCACAAGCCTTTTTATGAGCAGCACGCATTGCGTGCAGTGCTAGGGCAGTTGCCAACATACTATTACCAGAGGCTGAATGACTGGTGCTACTTAGCTGGCTGTGTGTTTTCGATGTTTGGCAATTGGCTTGCTTTGACAGACCCAGCGCAAGCAGGGGTATCTGAAAGGGCATGAATAGGTGCGAGAGGCACACGTTCTTGCTTATATATGTGTATATTTCCGTTGCTTTTTTTTTTTGTATGCATTTTTCCCCTTTTGCTGATGCAAACAGAAAGCGAATCTACACATTGTCTCTGCCCCCTTTTTTCTGAGGTGGTGGCGGCTTTGAACATATCTTATCTTTTTAAAAACTAGTATTGCTTAATCATCTTTTTTCTCTCACCCTAGCATATATATGTTTCTTTATACCTTTTTCCAGATCTGCTTTTTTTTTTTNATATATATATATATATATATTTCCAGTACTTAAATATAGGCATCTTGCCATCTCTTTATTTCCCATCAATTTTTTTTTCCCCGAGCTCAGTATACACACGCATTATACACATGTCAGCAGCGAGGACTCAACAATCGACAAGCGGAACCGCTGCGCACTCACCGGGCTATCATGCTCGTGCATCTATCGACCACCGCGTCAGCAATGCCAGTAATGATTCAATGGCGCAACGTCTCTCGGTTGCTGCCGTGGCTGCCAACGCGGTTGCTGGTGCTGGTGGTGTCGACGCTCTCGAGAGCCGGCGTGTGAGTGACATCAACATTCTGACAGACGGCATGAGGCGTGAGTGGAACTTCTCTCTCATCTTTGCCCATCAAGCCGCCCGGCTGCTCCTGCATTGCTCTCCCCAGTGGGAGTACACCTTCATAGATCCTGAACGCATCGAGGAGCTCAACCGACTTGATCGCGATGTTCGCCATTGTCCAATGACACCAGTGCTTCGCTACACTGACTTTTCAGCCGTGTTGACGAGCAACTCTCCTGGAAAGGGGGACGCGCCTGGTGGTGGCGCAGGTGCTGCGGTCAACGTCAATGTGAACACTGCTGCTGGTGGTGGTGGTGGTACCGCTGGCCTCGACATGGACACCGAAGCTGGGTCTAAGAGCAACGTGGCAGATGGGCTCTGGTTGGAGAAGGCGAAGCATGTGGAGGTGCTTTACTCGCACATTCCGCCTCAGATGACACTCGCGGGCTACTGCGTGGGCAGCGTGCAGCACATCTTGAAAGATCCACAGGTGGTCTCTGTGGATGGCGACACGGACCTCACTCATCTCAAGATAGGATCTAAACTCCGCTGCCCATACCAAATTGGCGGCCATCGCAGCTTCCACTTTCACTTCCGGTTGAAAAATAAATCTCAACTGGTGAATGACGGCGTGTATGCCATTGGTACGATTATTAACCAACGCGGCTACTTGGTCCTTGTGCGCTGCGCGGAGGATGAGGAGCTCGAGGGGTACTTGCAGAAGCTGTTCCTCCCGTTTTATTGCAATCCCGGGAAGTGCAGCCTCGACGCGGAGGTGCAGTATAGGGAAGTGGTCTCTGTGCTGCCAGCGGAGCACCTAGAGAGGTTGGGAGAGCTGCGCTACGAGGATCGCAATGCGGCAATTTCGTTTTCTCTGCCCATGTATCCCATGCGAGTACGTCCAGACTTCTCTCCCGCCAAGACAGTCGGTGTAGGCTCCATCGCTTGTATGACGCTGGAGCTGAATGTATATGAAAAACTCATCGATGACGCTGTTGTGGCGGAACTGACGGGGATGCCGAAGTACAAGATGAATCAGGTCGTGCTGTGTCTTGACATTGAGGACGTCTCACGCATGGGGTACCCGAATGTGATGTCAACGGAGCAGTACAGCGACCTCAAGGCGAAGAGACTGCTCGAGGTGTTTCACGACGCCAAGGTGGTGGGCCTCCCCACGACAGTCCGCCTTGGCCACCGTGTGGGTCGCAGCCGCACTGTGACTTTCGCTTATGAGCCTCTCCGCGCGGTTGCCAAGGCCATGCTCGTCTCTACACTGGTCGGCAATTTTGGTGTCACGGCACTATTCTTGACGAAACTTGGCGGTGGCGTGTTTGATACCCACCTCTATTTATTCCAGCGCCTGCTCAACGGCGTGGTGTACCATCAGCAGAACACATCGAGCACCCAGCAGTTTAGTCGCTTCCACGTCGCAAATATTCGATTGTTGGAGCCCGACTTGGCGAGGGCATACGCGAGCGCACCACCAGACGGTAAGGAAGTGATGGCGCGCCATGTGAAGGTGATGCGCCAGAGCAATGACGGTAAGGCAGAAGGCTCTGTGGTGGTTGTGAATGTCCCACCAGAGGAGGGCGGTGTGGCACCACGCCACCACTCGCTCGGTGGAGAGCCCGCGGCTGCAGCGGTGGTTGGCGCGTCGCACGCGCCTTCGTTTCATCAGCCCGCACACCTCGGTGCTAATACACATCATCAGCGGCCTTCTACTTCTAGTCATGTCTCAACAGCAGTGCCGGGCAGTGCAGCGGTGGACGGAACGTGCCTTTCAGCGGTCCAGAACAGAAACGTCAAGGTCACTCGCAGCAACAGTGCTGACATGCCCAGCAACAGTGTTCTACAGGACGTTGCCGCCTCGGCGAACGACAGCCCCACCTTGAGCGTTGATCCCAGCCAGCTGAACAACACTGATGTGGTTGCATCGCATCAACAACAACATCAGCACAACACAGAGTCGCAGCAATGCTTTCAGAGCCCACATGCTGGAAGCCGTCCTAATCCCACTGACACTATCACAACTAACACGCGACACGGCAGCAACCAAGTTAGTGCCGGCACACATCAGCACAAGAGCATCAATAGCAACGCCAACAACAATCAGCAGTGGAGGCAGTCAGAGTGCTGGGAGGTGCACTCCTCGCATAGCGACTCCGCGATCAGCGTGACGAGCATCTCGCGCTTACAGCAGAGTGACTACTACGACGAATTCGATAGCAACAACGAGATGGCGATGGCTGCTGTGGGTGGAGGCGCTGCCGTCGCTCCCACCCCGAGAGACGCTGTGGTGGCGGCTGCGGCAGAGGAGGCGGATGGCGCTGCCACTGACGCACAACACCACTACCACCACAACGGCGCCGAGGACACAGCTGAGGACAGGCGTTCAGGGTCTCCTCGGCGGCCGAAGGGCCAGCCACTTCACACACATATACAGCAAAATCATGGCTGTGCTCTTGAGGACTTGAGTGCGGCAGGCCCGGAGCGGGGTGTGGGGCAACGACCAAGCATTGCGCGTGTTGGGGAGGAGACAGCGGACAACACTCAGGAGGCCACTGCTATTGTCACCGCTGAATCTGCTGAGGAGGAGGCGGCGCGAAAGGCCGCTGCGGAAGCCGCGATTGGGGAGGCGCTGGAGGACACGGAGGACACCGACACGTACTTTGGCCCCAGCCTTTGTGATGTATACACGCGGTGCTGCGAGACTCAGCAGTGCAGACCGAATAGCTATCTGATCAAGAAACTACCTTCCAACCCAAGGTTAACGAACAGCGTAGAGGAGGTTGACTTGACCTCTAACTATCTTGGACATAATGGTTTTGTGGCGGTGCTTTCGCTGCTTGCCCACCTGCCGAGTCTCAAGCACATCATATTTAACGACATGTCGCTCGACAACACCGACGCGGAGAACATGTGCGAGATGTTGATGAACCACCCGAGTATTAACACGGTGCAGGTTCGCAACAACCCCAAGATTACTCTTCCATCGACCCGCCACTTTACGCGCTTGCTGCGCGGCAATGCGCGTATTCACACGCTGGCACTAGACGGCACGCGCCTTGGCGAGGCAGTCATTGAGAGGCTGGGGACGGAGGCAGCGGCCAAGAGAGAAAAAGCAGCGGAGGAGGTAGGCATGGTACAGCTCTCTGGGCGTGCGGATCAGATTATTTTTCAGTAATGATGGAGATTCATTCACTACTACTACTACTACTACTACTACTATTCTATTATGTTTGTTTCTCCCTCTCCTCTTTATCTTTCGTATGCATATATACGTATATATATAGATTTTTTTTTTCTGTACTTTGGGCGTTTTTTTTTTTTCATTTTGTTCTTTTTGGAGAGAAAGATTGAAGGAATAAAAATGCGAGAGAGGGAGAGAAGGCGTGAGCCCCTCATCTTTCACTTTTTCCATTTTTCTCTGATTGTATATTTTTACTGTTGTTGTTGTTACTTATGTGTGTGTGTGTGTGTAGTGTATGTAGGGTATGTGAGTATGGGTGCTGAGGAGGAGTTCAAGATTTCTTTCTTTTTTTCTCCCATGCAAGACAAAGCCAGCTGCTGTGGATATGTGTGTGCCGCCACTCACGGGTCTAAGCATTCATAAGGAGAAAGGAATGGGAGACAGAAAGAAAACACGTTGCGTTGCAATGAGAACGCATCATTATACCCTTTTTCCCTTTCTTCTTTTTCCTACTCTCTTTATGGATGCTCTGTAAGTCGCCCCTCATATGATTGGTGATTATGTAAATACGTGGATGCCGTTGTGTTGTCATGGAAACTATATATATTGAAGAACAACAACAGTATATATATATAGGAAGCAGCATTCATTCAACCATGTACATCTTTCTCTGATTGCGTATACTTTTGTGGTATATGTTTTGAATAAGAGGGGTGAGAGGGTGAGGCATCATTAGCGTATATGCGCGTGCGTATATCGTCTACCATCGCTATGTAAAGAGGGGATATTATTCTTTTTCTCCTTTATTATTATTATTGAATGCTAAAAAATATATTCCGTTTTTATCTTTTCTACTTTTTGTTTTCTTCCATTTTTTTTTCCTTTTACATTTATATGATGGTTATCCGCATAGAAATCTAAAGCTACGGTTTCATATATATATATATATATATATTTGTATATATTTAGTGTACAAAAATAAACCTCAATCACACATATACATAAATACATATAAATAAATATATATATATATTTATTTATTTACTTCAAGCAC
>JASANZ010002057.1:0-30974 GCA_030849805.1 Sergeia podlipaevii | reverse complement strand
TTTTTTTTTTTTTTTGTGTGTGTGCTCAACGCACTCCTCTTTGGTAGTAATTGTTGTTATTATTCCTTACTTCTGTCTGGGAGTGTGTGCGAAAAGCGTACCTTCACTTTCCAGTTAAACACCAAACTAGCAGTCAAGAGAGGTACGAGTGTACTGGCGGAGAGAGAGAGAGGGAGCAGACAGATGCGACGTGTTTCACGTGTGTCGGCGGCTCCTGTTGCTGCTTGCTGCGCCACAAATGAAATGCTCAGCCGCTGCTGGTTTTCAGAAGCTCGATCTTCCTTGAACGGTGCGCAGTCAGCTCCGTGGCCAGTGCCAGGAGAGAAGCCAAAATACCCATCTGCGCGCTCTGAATTTCCACACAGCCGTCCTGCGTTTCGCAAGACGCACATTGAGTGGATGCTTCATCATGGTCATGGCGAAAATAGAGGAAAGTATGGCGTTGTTAGAGAAATTGCAGACTTTGAATACGAAGACGGCACACCTAGCCCGGTAAGCTCGCGCCGCTTCGCCTTTAAGCACCACCAGGACCATCTTCTGGTGCAGCTGATTCGTGCAGGGGCTGCGGTGGAGAGGCACGAGCGCGAGGGCTGGCTACCGCGGGTGCCAGGTACCGCTGAGCAGCGTGCGTGGGACCCCGAGATACCCCTATTTCTTGAGGATCTTGATGAGCGTGGCCGACCTCCTGTAGCCACGGCGAATCATACCGCAGAGGATGTAAGTGGGGTGACTGCGCGTGTCGTAGATGAGCGCTTCCAGGATGAGTCACGCACTCCTACAAACTTAGCGAACAAACATGCAGGAGAAGACCTGGAGTCCAACACCATGTTTGCCTCTTACGATCCAAAGACTTTTGTGTCTGACCAAATTGTTGCTGACGTGCGTCGTCCCTTCTGGTCCCGCCGCCGCTGGGCGTTGAGTGACAATTTTATGGTGCCAGTAAGCCCGAAGCCGAAGAATACCATCAAAGATGAGTAAATGTGTTATGAACGTGAAAGTGTGGGGGAGGAGGGAGGGACGTTTGAGTCTCTCTCTCTCTTTCTCTGTGTGTGTGTGTGTGAGGTTGATGGGTATTTGTTTGCCTTTTGGAGGTAATGAAAATTAAAAAAACGAATATAAGTCCATCGCTGTTGGTTGAATGATAGAGGTGCGCTTCCTTTGATTGAAGTATTTCATAAAGCGGCGAGATGTTGCCTGGGGATCATGCGCAGGGTGTAAAGCGAGACGCAGATACGCATGCAGCCATTTTTTCATTGTCTTAATTTTTTTGTTCCTTTTTTTTTCTTTTCTTAAAAAAAAATTATGATTTTCTTTTAGCATGCACGTGCGCTGCTGTAAGTGCAGCTCTTAAAGAAATCACATTATACACATCTATATATTTTTTTTTGCTCTTTTTTCAAGCACGCTGGTAAAGTGCAGTTGTACACTAAGTGCATCTTACACACGCACGGCAACACCAGCAGATCTTCTCTTTTTTTTTTTTTCTCACTTTTTCATCAGTGGACTTTACGAGCAATCTATCAGTCGCAACGAGGTTTCACAAGTTTAGCAGTGGCCAGCGCTTACGCTGCGACCGACTAGCTATTTCTTCTTCCTTGCGCAGATACAACTTTAATTGTCTATTGACTGCGTGTACACACATACACTCACATACAAGATTTTAGTGTATATATATATCAATCTATTTATCTATTTATTTATACATCAACTGCTCTATTGATCTTAGTAATGCGAGACGCCACAGATCAACGATCACGGTACTCAGTGGCGGACTCTAGCCAAGGCAACAACAACAACAGCTGCAGCAGCAGCGCGACGGCGGCCAGGCCCTCAGGTATCGACTCTAACCCCATCATGGTAGCAGTGCGCAAGCGCCCAAAGATTGAGCCTCGCGAGGAGAACGAAAATGACATTGTTCGCTGCCAGTCTGGCAGCGTGGCTGTGTATGAGCCACGGACGAAGTTGGACCTCACGCCAGTTATCGAGCCTTCTCTTTTTAGCTTTGATCATGTGTTCGAGGAGATGTCGAAAAATATAGATATTTACGTAGAGTGTTGTCAACCTCTGCTGCAGACGGTGCGCGAGGGCGGTGGAGCGGTTATCTTTGCTTTTGGGCAGACTGGCAGTGGGAAGACGCACACAATGCTAGGAAAGGACGGTACCCCGGGTCTTTATGGACTTGCAGTGACCCAACTTCTTGAAATGACCGACAGCGACTCCCTTAGTGTGAGTTTCTTCGAGGTGTACGGCACAAAGTTGTTTGACTTGCTTAACGACCGTGCCCCTGTGAAGATGCTACAGGACGAGTACAAGAATATTCATATCGTAGGTCTCACAGAGCGCAGAGTGGGCTCTGTCCACGACGTGCACAGCCTCATGTCAAGTGGTCAAATGCTGAGGGCAGTTGGAATAACCCACGCCAACGACCGCAGCTCCAGATCGCACGCAGTACTCGAGATCAAGGTGAAGCTCCCTACTCTCTCGGATACGTTCGGGCGCATGACTTTTGTTGACTTGGCTGGTAGCGAGCGAGCCCCAGACACTGCAGAGACGGACGCCAAAACACGCCGTGAGGGGGCGGAGATTAACAAATCGTTGCTCGCACTGAAGGAGTGCATTAGGGCAATGTCCATGCGGAAGCGCCATGTGCCATTTCGCGGCTCCAAATTGACCCAGATCCTGCGAGAGAGCTTCACTGGCCGGTGCAAGACATGTGTGATTGCCACTGTATCACCGTGCCAGAGTCACTGTGAGGATACACTGAACACACTTCGTTATGCGGACCGCATCAAGGAACTTAAGAGTACCAGCTCACTTGGTGTTTTAAGCGAAGCCCCGGTCCCTTGCCGTAACTGCGGACTGCCTATATTTATGGGAGATCGCCATGTGTGCCGACGCCAGGTCGTACAATGCCCACACTGTAGACAAGAGATGGATAAGCCGGAGCTTGAGGCTCACATTCCGGAGTGCAAGGAGTTTCCTATGCGCTGTCCGCACTGCAATGAGCGCATGCTGCGGGGGGAGTTGGCTCGACACAATCGCCGCTGCTTTCGCTTTCCGGTGCGGTGCAGCGCGTGCGGGCAGCACGTTCCGCGTAACTTGCTTGATAAGCACAGTACGATGGAGTGCGGTGCGGCCAAGGAGAAGTGTCGGTACTGTGGTGTCGTGTTCTTCCGGCAGACACTGATGGCGCACGAGCAGATGTGTGACGCCATGAAAATTGCCTGTACTTTTTGCTTACAGTTTGTTCGCCGGAAAGGGATGGAGGCTCATCGCGCGACGTGCCCCATGAACCCCAACCGCGCGAAGGTAGGTGACATCAGCAATGCTAACAATAACAACATGAACGGCGGAAGCCCAAGCAGAGCTCGGGTGGCCTCACGAGCAGGCTCCACATCTTTGCTCACGCCTCGCGCAAGCGTGGAGTCGCGAGACTCTATCCAGAATGTGGCCACCATGAGTCCACAACTGCAGCAACATACATCGTCTTCCATCATCGACACAACAGATGTGATGGAGAGTCAGGGCGGCAAGCTGGAGACGATCAAGTACACGTCAGTGGGGAGACTTAGCACGAATAATGGGGGCACCAGCCGTCCGATGAGCTCCGCGCCGGGGCCAGGGCGGCCGCTAGGAGATGACAAGTGTGAGTGCCCTTACACACGGTTTGGGTGCACGACGAAGGTATCGCGGAACAACTTATCTTTTCATCTCGCTGACTGTCTACGTGACCACCTGCAACTTGTCACGAACTACGCAGATCGCGTTGACCACGAGAACGCGGAGCTGCGCCGCCTCGTTGTTTGCGACAATAAACTTGTGCTCCCTTTACTGCCATCAAATGAACGTCAGCGCACTGCTTCAACAGGGGACCTCTCAGGCGGTGGTGGTGGTGGTGCAGCAAAGCGGCGGTCGAGAGGAGGCGGGCAGTGACCTACCTACCTACCCCCCCCTCTCTCTCCTTTACTGTATGTTTGGAGTCGAGAGGGGGATGCAATGTTTGATGCGAAGTCAGCGATGAGCAGCACAACCAAGAGGCCTATCTGTTACTGTGTACTCGAAGGAATATGCAACCCACAAAGCAACACCAGCACCTACTACTACTTGGCATCAAGCATACAGGGGGCCAACTGGGGTCTCTTTCATTCTAATTTCCTATTGCGTTGATTTTTCTTTTACCATTTTTTTTTTCCTTTTTATGCTTCTGCATGTAAAGGAAAAAAAAAATGGATACATTTCGTTTGCAAGTGTTCGAGCTACTTTATGTATCATATTTGCCTCTCTTTTTTTTCATTTTTATTGCACTTTTTTTATTATATCTTTTTTTTTTTATGTCACACCGTCATTTTTTTAAATATATGTTGTATATTACTTGTTGATTATTTACAAATTGCGACATAACTTTCTTTTGGTGTGTATGTGTGTGTTTGTGGATGTTGTTGTTGCTGTTATCATTGAGGGAATGAGCGATTCCTTTTTTTTTTTTTTGACTGTCTAGCCTCACTACTTCTTGCTGCTGTATGTAGGTGGATCTCCCTTTCATTAAAGCAGGGCACATTGCTTCTTGATTTTTTTTTTTTTTGAGTAAGGGTCTCCTACCATACAAGGGATCACATGCATATGCTACTGCTTGTATACCAACTTCTCTATATTGTAGGTATCACACATGCGAGTCATTTTTTTTTTCTTTCTCTCTCTCTTTCTCTGTGTCTCGCCGTACCTTGAGGAGTATTGTCGTTTTAAGCGATGAAGAAACGGCAGCAACATCCGCATCAGAACAGAATGGAAAAGCAAAATAATTATAGCAGGGATACACAGATCTGTTTTTTTTGTCAATCTACTCACGCAGTGGGGCTTCAGTACACCTGCTATCATTTTTTTTTTCCTTCTGATATTTTCCCTCTCATGCTGCTGACCTGCTGCTGTGCTGAGGATATATTTTACTTGCTTTGCGACCCACAACTGCGCAGTATGGTCACGAAACTAATGCAAAAGATCAACATCTTCCTTCTCTTTTCTATTTTGCATGTGTTGTGCACAGTACTTTCATCGAACATCTCCCTTCTTCAGATGGAAAAATGGCGAGAAAAAAATATATGATCAAAATGAAAACAATGTGTATGCATGTGCGCATTGAATTGAGTGAACTGAAACATGGCAGAACAGTGGTAGGAAAAAGATCTGTGATAGGTTCTTGTGGATATACTTACTGCACAATTTCATGTTTGTTTTTTTCCAGGCTGCTTTTCAGTACCGATAGTGAGATGTGCTTTCTATTAGTACTGTTACCATTTCTACACATACATACATACATACACACACACATTGTATGAATGCCAAGCGCATTTAAGAAAACGTTTGAAATCGAAATCTATCTTGTCTTATTCTTTATCGCAAACATGCATGCGTAGTGCGATATACACATAAATGCTGCGTGCCAAGCAGAACAAACACGCCTTTAAATAAGCACTGTGATTTTGTTATTATTAATATTATTATTATTATTATTATTCTTTTTTTTTTTTTCAAGCAACAGTTGTGGCAGAGTGTAGTTTGGATCCCTTATATTTTACCTCTTTTTCTCTTTACTATTTAAAAAGGACATACACACACACATTTTTTTTTCTGGCACTATTTTGTTTCTGTGCTCAGTCAAAGTGATCATGTCAACCGAGCCGCTAGTACGCGTGCACTACTGCGGCCACGAGATGTTTGTACCACGCAGCGTGAAGCTTCAGTGGGAGACACACGAGCACAAAATCGACGATGCCATGGTGGACGGCGCTGACACGCACTCAGAAGACTCCAATGAGCCGCTGTTCGTCTCTCCCAAGGTGCCCCCTCTTACTCTGGACGACATCGCATGGCTCACCACGAAACGTGAGAATCAAAGAGAAAAGTGTGAAGGTCGGGGTATACAGGTGTCGATGCCAGCGCCGGCGTGTGGAGCCACCACAATGGTGAGTGCGTGCTCTACAGACAGTCTCACAGGCTACACTCTGACAAGCGACACATGCGCAACACAACACCATTTCACTTGCGGTAAGCGGGTGCTTCAAGTCAGCATACTAGTGTGCACTGTGTATATAGCGTCGCGTGTATACTCACGTTTCACGACGCACAGTTAGTGAAAATCGAAGGAAAGCAAAGTGCGAGAAGCCGTGCTTCCATCTTCAAATGGTGGAGACCACATCGGACACATTTTTTTTTTCCCTCTTTTTGAATTGTAGCTACATATATATATATGATATAGCATGAGAAGCACATAAAACCGGAAATGTATGCTTCTCATGCTGCACATCAAAACTACCATTTTTGCCTTTACCTCTTTGTTTTGTTTTGTTTTGTTTTGTTTGTGTAGGTACAATGAACGTTTGCTTAGCATCAACCGCAAGAAGTGAACACACTTTTCTTATTTTTAAATTTTACTTGGTATAGAACCTTTGTGACGCTATTATTATGTGTCACGTTTTTTTTTTCTCTTTGCATAATTATATCTTTTATATATATATTTTTTTCCGCCAACTTCAGGACAAGCCAACTCACTTTACTACTATTTTTATTACCAAAGAAACTCAACTTTTAAGTTATTATAAAAAAAAACAGTTTTGGTTCAACTCCCACCATTAGGATGGTTACGGCGGCGGGATGGAGTGTACTTTGACTCTCTTTTTACATGATTGCTTCTTCTGTTGGACAGACTACAAAGGAATAACTACGTTTCTCTCTCTCTGTGAATGAACAAATACATATTAGCATTAACAACTACAATGCCCTGCAGATTAGAATTAGAGTCTCTGTCGATATATATATATATATATTTCTCTATTCTGTCTCCAAATGAAGCATACCCCCACATGTACACATACTTGCTGAGCACAGAGCAAAGCTCAGTTCTTTCTCTCTTTTAAAGAAGAGTACATTTGTTTTATTGAATGTCCTGAACTTTTTTTTTCTTTTTTTCTTATTTTGAACAATTGTTGTTATTCTCTGGAATTTCTCCCTTCTCCTTCTTTTGTTTTCTAGAGTAAAGGAACTAAGACTTAGGAAAGAAAACACACATTAGGAGCGAGTGAAGGAGAGAGCAAGAACACTACATACCGTAGGTGCAGGAAGTAGGCAGTATAGTAGCCAATACATATCGCCAATAATGCTTTCTGAAGGCGAGAGGCAAGAAGCGCTTGCACTTCGTGAGGAGAACGCGAGGCTGCGAGGTGAGAATGCAGACCTCAGAGCTAAACTGGACGAAGAGAAGATGCAGCGAACTCAGTGGGAGAGCGAGGGCAATCATCAGGCACTTGAGGCACGCGCGTGTAGGAAGGCAATCAGTGAGGTAGACAAGGATGCTGACATTCTTGTGCTCTATAATGAACTGCATCGTCTACGGCAACAATGCGCTGTCTACGCAGAAGCCGTAGAGGAGTCCCGCGGCTACTTCTTTGAATTGAAACGGCTATATCTGGAATTGGAGAAGCATCAAAGTCGTCAGGCGTCTCAGCAGGCGCCATAAGCGCTCGTTTCCCCCCCCCCTCTCTCTTGCATTCGCTGTTGTCAAGTGCCTTGCCACTACACGGCACTTGCAAAGTTGCGGTGCACTGCTTACTCACTCTCTTTTTCTTTCCCTTTGCTGTACGGTCGCAGAATTACGATACATCATATATACACACCAGTTCAATATTTATCTACCCAACACGTGACTGAAGTGCCAACAGGACCTCTATAATTACCTCTTAAAAGAGATTTTAGAATATGTGCGGAAACTTTTTTTTGTTGATCTACAACGTCTCTTTTCTGATCATCTTTCTTCTTGCTTTGTTTGTTTATTTTGCTATAGCAAAAGCGCCTTTCTGGTTGTACTCAGCAGCTCAAGCACGAAACCCGCCATTTTTTTTTTCTCTTGATTCACACATTTATATTTCTCTCTATAAGTAACAAACATATTTGTAGTGCCGCAACCTGCAAACTTAGCATCTTCTTTCTTTCTTTATATCGTCCGCTTTCTTTTTCCCTGTTTTTCTCTTAGATTTTTTACAAGCATACACGAATTTTTTTTTCCTTACCACACTCCCCTTTCCTCCACTAGCAAACTAACGCAGCCACAATGAGACCAGATTACGTGGGGATTGCGTTCATGTTTAGTGGCGTGGTGTCATTCAACGCTGGCATATGGCAGATTTTCCGCCGGAGTCAGAAGAAGCAGCTGATGGCCAACCACGAGAACATGGACAGACCCCCCTTTCACGAGCTACCTCCTGAGGACGCCAAAGCGAACGACTGTGACTTTCACGCTGTTGCTCTTGATGGCTGCCTCGACAACGAAGGATCATACCTAGTGGGACCACGCCCCATCCCTTCATACAAAGGCGCTGCTAACACCGACGAAAGTTCCGGCGGGTTCCTCATCATGACACCTTTTGAAGTGGCCAACACAAATCAGTTTGTGATGGTGAATCGTGGCTGGGTTCCTATTGATGCTGGAAAGCATCGCACCATGCTGACTCAGTACATTGGCGAGGGCTTTTCCCCGATGCAGGTGCGTGGCATTTTGCGTAAGGAGGAGTATATTGGAGGTGGTTGGTTCAGCGAGAGCCCTGACAATCTTGGCCCCGTGGCGGCTGATCTTTCGTGGCTAGCGATCAGACCATGGAATATGATTAGAGACTACTATTCTCGCCGCTGGGGTGCGTCGAGCCTGGAGGGGAACTGCAAGGAACACGGTGCTCATCACTACTACGTGGAGATGCTGGAGGACTTCTCTGGAGATGATCAGAGGATGGTGCGGGGTCACGCTTGGCCTCGCCGTCGTGACGCGGATGAGGTGAGTTACGTGCATCTTACTCCCATTGTTCATACCATGTACATCTTTTTCTGGTTCTCAGTAGCGGCAGGCTCCATGTATGGAATGGGCAAGTGCTGGCGCCGTCAGCAGGAGATATTTCAGCTGCGCAAGCGCGTGAATGTGATGGCCACAAAACTAGAACAAACTCGCCAGAAGGAGGCGGCTGCGTATTTTGACGCCATGCAAGAGGTGGAGCGTATTAAGAGGGTGGGCTCCTCCGGGACCGCAGCAGCGGCAGCGCAGCTCAATGCTGCTGCCAGTTCTGCAGCAAAGACAAAGGAGGATGGTACAGCATCTAGCGGTGAAGTTGGTAGCGCGAAGAAATGAAAGAAACTGAATGGAAAAGGGGGAGAATAACTTAACGAACATATGCTCCTTTTGAAGATGTAGCATATGAGGATGATGATGCTGGGTGGTAAGGCAGTTTGTAATTATTGTTGTTTTGTTTCTCGTCACCTTTGGACTGTCTCACGATTGCTGAAGCTCACATGAACGCATGTACACGGTTGCGCTGTGCATGAGACTTTTGCAAAGGATGTGCGCGCACATCATTGCGTGGACTGTGAGCTGCATGCAGAGCAGCGGAGCCTGCACTTTTATTCATAAATAGCATTTTTTTTTCATTCTACACTGGGATAATTTTAAAAATACACACACACACACGCACAGAGATAAAAGCTGTTACGCCGGCGCCAAGATAGGATCGCTTGCTATATAAAGCATGTGATAGAAGCACAGTGAGTATGGTATCTCATCTCTATGCTATTGGCGCATAGAGTTATTCTCGTGCACACACTCACATATACACACATACATAAAGTAATACTGTGCGTTCATGAACATGCGACTGCTTTTACATCGCTTACACCGTTAGCGATTTTCCTTTTTTTTTCCTTTTTTTTTTACATTTGGGACAGCATTAGTCAAAGAATCCGACGCTAACTATTTGGCAACGTGACAGAAACAATTTGGGGACAAAACAAAAATAAAGGCAATAAGAAGAACAGAAACCAATACTGCTACCATACTTAGCACAGAAACATAGGACTGCATGCCACTTCAACGCTGGCAACAGTCTGCTTTTCCCCTTTATATACTTTGTATTTGCATTTGCAACCTTCATTCTATTTTCTTTTCTTTTTAGTATTTACCTCTTTTCCTTCTGTACACAGCGCGCCATTTCCTGTGCATTTATTGTGAGGGCCCTCCTCCATGCATCCTGACATTCGCCCCGCATGTGACCCGGTGTGGCAGTGCTATACAGACACATGGGTTCAACTAGTGACGACCAAGTGCCCAATACAAACTCTGAAAGGCCTGCATGACATATTTAGTACACACTATTCCACAACTTCCCTCGTACTATCTTCTGCTCAGCACATGACTGTATTGCAGGGTACCAGCCGCGCTGGGTGCGAGTGGTCCATGAAGTGTCTCGAGGAGGGTCTTAGTGGCATCACGAATCTTCTAGAGCCAACAGTGCACACTACCGGCCTTCAGGTGAGAGTGCTTGCGTTGGCACTACTGTGCTGGGGGTCTACTGTGCAGATGCGTTCACACTGGTTCTTTCAGGTGTGTGCCCGTGACATCGAGAGGCTCGTTGGCGAGGTACTGAGCTCCATCACAACACGTCAAACGCCAGCAGAATCTTCTTCCCCATATATCTCTCACAACGACTTACGCAGCAGTTTGAGTGGCGCGGTGCATGACGACCATGATGACGCTGTTGAGCATGCAGTTGCGCTTGTGGCGCTCGCGCTCTTTGGCTGGAACGATGCATGCCTCCTGAAGATGACCGTCAACCGCACAGCCGATACACTTTCACTTCTCGCCGCTCTTGGCTCTAGTCTTCAGGCCACGTGCGAACTTGAGTCATCGCCTTTGAACTCAACATCAACTATGCGTGGGGGAGTAGATTTTTGCCCAAGTGATAGCACGGCAGATTGTACACACTCAGGCGCTGCCCTGGTCAGGAGGGTTCCGCAAACGTCGGTGAGCACATCGACACCACCTACGTTACCAACGCGTCGGCCCTACGCATCGGAGAAAAAGCAGACCCGTAGGGGAAGACAAATGTCTCTTTCACGTTCTGCAGCACCCACCTACACCACAAGTTACTCGACCACCGCTACGCTGTGCACCATATCAGCAGCCCCGTCCCGCCCTCCACCGCTGTGGCGGGCACGTACTTTGGGTACTTCATCACCTTTACGAAAATCAGCTATACAGGCGGAAGACGCAGTCACACCACTGCCTCTTGAGCAGCCAGTGAAGCAAACGCACATAGTACCGAATGTGACTGTCGAGTCTTTGCAGGGAACTCTATGCAGTATGGCAACACCGGTCACCGCGGAGCCGACTAGTGGTACGGGACAGAGCGACACCACTGCCAGTACGGCAAGCCCCAACGCCACAAATCGGCGCCACAGTACCTCCGCACAGTCGTCTAGCACAAAGAGCAGCAAGTCCAAACCACGTAGTTCGCAGGGGTTCCCTCAGCGGTGCTCAGCGTTTTAGAAGATCAAGCTTCTAACGAACAATTTGGGGGAGGGGGAGATGGCAGGAACACTTTTTTTTTGATATCATAGTCAATGTACGCACGCACATTCACTCACTTAGTGAATAACAACAAAAGCAAAAGCGCGTGTATAGTTATATCATTTTTTTTTTTTTTTTTTAATTGGGCAATCATTCTTGTATGCACACACTTATATATAGAGGTGCATATTGATGCATCCTCACTGAGGAGAGTGGGAGATTGAACCTTGTCGGCGGAGGCGCCTTAACTAATGTATCGGAGGGTCAGCGAGGCACCAGCTCATTCTTTTTTCCCACTGACACGATTGCTGTCAATTCTTTTTTTTTTTCCTACAACTCATTGATAGGTTACTTTTTTTTTTTTCTATTATTGTTTTATGTCATTGTGCTGTTGTAGACTCATTTCCTTTTCTTTTCTTCAACTTCTTGTATATCTTATATATTATACTGCAAATTGCGCTTTAGGCTCTCATGACATGTACGCGCTTCGCACTTCACAGAAATACCACATGCAGAGGCCAACAAAAGAGAAAAGAAAAAAAAAGAGATGAGCACGAGTCTCGACATTATTCCTATTCAACAGACAACACTGTTTGAGACTAGGCTAGAGAAGAAAGAGTGTGCAGAGAAAATAAAGTGCAAACAAGCAAGATAGCTATATGTCTATGACATTGATGAACGGACATGGACTCTGTTCTCTAAATGCTTTCTCACGACAACAGTTATGTATAAATTCTGTAGGAGTATGACTGAATGATAGTAATCCTCCTTTGTGTGGTGGGCACGCTTTACTTGTTTACTGCCTTTTTGTGTGTTTGCGTGACGCTTTTGATTAAAACTAGAGGAAAAAAAATACGTATTACTACTGGTTCTGTTTTGTACTCTTTTTTTTTTGCTTAATTTCATTTATTTATTTATTTTTCTCTTTATGTTTGTCATTGTTATTGGCTTCATCAATAGTCATATCAGTATTTAGAGTAGATAGAGCATTGATTTAGATTTCCTCGCTAAGCAGGTCTTTAGAAAAGATAAAATAAAATAGAGTATATAGATACATTTTTGTCCACAACGCTACCTGCTTATATAGATAGCGACTTACATTAGACTAGTAGCAAATCGGAGCAGGAAGAGGGAAAACATGCGCAGAAGGCTGTGCACATTGCGTTTGCTTCTGCAATGGAGTCGCAATGCATGTAGTTTCACCTCGTTGGTTAAGGCTCAGGCCGCGTTGAAAAATGGCGTCGCACCAAGTGACTCCGCCACATCCGACTACGCGAAATTCCTTAATATTACTGTCCCCCGCGGAGAACATGGTGGCGGCATGTTACTAGACCACTTCAAAGTGGTTTGCAAAGCGACAGACGAACAGGATGGCAGTTATGCGGTGCGAGAGCAGAGCCAAGAAGAACGAGATCGTGAAGCCATTGCTATCTTTCTGGCTGGTGTTGATACCCACACTGGATCTGCTATCTTGTTTTCTGTCTCCAGTGATGACGTCGTAGCTACACTCAACTCTACCACTGACATCTGGGCACTGGCGGATGACCTTATGCAGCACACCCGCGGCAGTCCACATTTGTTAGTGCTGCCCGTCGTAGAAACGGAGGCGGAAAGAAAAGAAGTGGCTGCACAGGTACAAGACATGACTCGCACTATCTCAGCAAGTGGGCTGATTCCCATCACACACGTCGATACGCTCGAACTTGCTAGCTCTTTTGAGGCATCTCCACCCGCATTGACGCAGTTGATGATGAGCATGGAGAAGGAGGACGATAGAAAGGTGGCGAAGAACGGTAAGAAGAACTCTCAGGTGCGGAACCTGCCGTCTATGGCGAAATTTTCACCGTCGTGGTTCCGCATGCATTGGGTGTACCTGCGCACGCTGGCCTGCAAAGCAGTTGATAGTGACCCCATTCACGCTATGAACACGTTTATTCTTCCCCGCTTTGATGTATTCATTGTGCACTTGGTTCGTGCTGGGACACGAAGCATGAACATAGCCATCTGGGACCCAGTGCATCGCCGTCGCTTCGCTGCCAAGGGAATGCTTTCAGACATTCTTGCCTGCGTTTTAGACACACATAGCACAAAACTTATTCTTGTTCCAACCAATCGCACAGACCGCGCCACACTGTTTCGCTGTCGCACCGCGCTTACAAAGGCAGGCAGAGAGTGCGATATTGTGTTTGCCTCTGAGATACAGGACAAGTACAAGCAAGCATACAACTCAGATCCATACCGCTACTGGGGTTCTCTTAAGGAGCTCTCCGGAAAGCTAGACACCGATCTCCTTTTCCAAGTGTACGTGGCTGCGGGCAATACGATGCGAATATATCAAAGAAAAGCATTACTGGAGGGTAGAAGTGGCGTAGCTGAGGCTACTGCTAACGCACAAGGCTCCGCCGCAGCTGGGGGTAGCGACAGCCTTGCGTCTATGTCAGATGTGGATGCGTGGGAGCAAACATTTAAGAATCCCAAACGATGCAGCGCCGAACGCGCTGAGCTGAAGCACTACAAGACATTCCTTGTCATTGCTTACACAGCCACCACTTACGCCGCATATGGAAGACCAAACAACCCAACTAGCACGCAGAATTTTATTATCAGCACATGCATTGCCGATCACGCTGGCAACACCGTTGAGCCGTGGGCCAAGTACTCAGAACGTGGAAAGTTTCAGATGCCGTCACTCACGGGGATCGATGCCATCGTTACGCACGACGCGAAACACTTTCTTCTTCTCATGTGGGAGGACGCCGAGATACAGAAATTTCTTAAGCGAGGCGGGCGGGTGTGGTGCACTATGCTGGCAGAATATCTGCTGGAGGCGCAGAGATGTCACACTGGAAACAACAGTGTGCACAGTGTGTGCCTGAAGCATGGCTTTTTGCTGCCCAACTCCTCCTCTTTTGGCGTGAACACCGAGACACTCCCGCTGCAGTTCCACCGCTGCTTCCTTCTCAAGGCGGTCCCCGCCATAGCCACAGTGTTTGCCTCTCAGCTTCGCCGCGCCTGCGAGCAGTGTCAGGTACTCAGTATATCACACAGGATGGATGCACTCCTTGCTATGGCCTCTATGGAAGCAGCAGGTATCTATGTTGATGTGGAGGAAGCAGATAAGCAGGCCAAGGCGCTCAAGAGCGCAGCCCTCACTCTGGACACCGTACTTAGCGCTCACGTACCACCAGAGGTGCCGATTGACATGCGTGAGTACTTCGACTGGGGATCGCTGCCGCAACTACACGCGTACTTCTTTGGGGGCACCATTACCATCGGGAGTGTCGTCAAGGCTAGAGACAGTCCACTCTGGACTTCCAACTTGGTGCACCTGTGTCATCGATACGGTCCATTCCAGCAGATGGTTGGCGAGTTGCATCTTCAGCGGTACGCAGCGCAATGCTCTGTGCCTGCCTCGATGGCAAAGCTGCCTCAGCGCATTTCACAGTTCATTGACAAGCACGGCTCTCAGGTGAACAAGTCATACCGCCTAGTGTTGTTTGATGTTGAGACGACTGGGCTGAACGTGACGACGGACGAAATCATTGAAATTGCCATGTACGACCCTTTCGAGGGCACCTCCTTTACTTCCCTTGTAAACCCTCAGCGACGCATTACTCCTCGAACTATTGACATTCACCATATCACTGACGAGGCAGTTCGAGATGCGCCAACGATTGACACGGTGATTAATGGTGTCGTTGAGTATCTTCGGCTAGGGAAGGGGCAGCGCAGGGCTAACGAGGTTATCGTCTTAGTAGGACACAACGTCTTTGGTGTTGACGAGCCGATGCTGAGGCGTGCTTTGGACACATACTCCCCTGACACCGATCATGACGGGATTCTATTTTGTGACTCTGTGGCGCTGCTTAAGACTCGGAGGGCTGAGCTCAGCAGTAACGGAGGCAAGATGTCCTTTGCAGATTCGGAAGGAGCGAATTTGCTCTCCACGGATGATAAGCCGGCGAAGACTAAACGCGTCAGCGCGAAGAAGAACGCGACCAGTAGTGGCAACAGTCATACCGTTCTGGGGGTTCTCACTGCCTCTCTCCGTCTCGGTGATCTGATAAAGCGATTAAACGTTACCCCCGAGGGCCAGCTGCACCGTGCTGACACTGACACCAAAGCACTTTGGTTCGTGTTACTGAATGTTTTCAAATTAGCAAGTAAGACGCGCGAGGAGCAGCGAGATGCCATTCTGACTGAGGCAGCGAAAAGCTTGCTAACGTATCCAGCAGTGGGTTGTTTTGTGCCAACGCAGCGCAAGCGCACATCTGTGCAAGTACGCCTTCCAG
Organism: Sergeia podlipaevii; assembly: GCA_030849805.1. Taxonomy (NCBI): domain Eukaryota; phylum Euglenozoa; class Kinetoplastea; order Trypanosomatida; family Trypanosomatidae; genus Sergeia; species Sergeia podlipaevii. Next base: position 15,305 of record JASANZ010002057.1, on the reverse strand, counting down.
GTGTTGCACACGCTCTTGTTAAGCATCCAAAAGTAGTATCGAGTCTACAGAAGAAACCTTTCGGAGATTCTGTGCTAGAGGCACTGCACTCGCATGGCATCCCAGCAGCCACCGTGCTTCTTCAGCGCCAGCGGCTTGACCACCACTCTGCTCGCTTTCTCCAGTCTAGCGGAGATGGGCATCTTAGCGCACTGCACCCCGATCACACAGTGCGGCAACTGATTGACATGACGGCCACTACAACTTCACGCACGACAAGCGCGTACCCAAGTTGTCAGAATATTCCCAAGGACGATAAGTCGTCAGTGCGTCGCCTTTTTGTTTCTCGCTTTGGCCATGATGGCCGATGTATTGAGATTGACTACTCACAGCTTGAGATTGTGGTGTTGGCAATCTTGTGTCGGGACCCGCACCTCGCCAAGGACCTCAACGCAGGAGTTGACTTTCACGTAAAGCGTGCGGAGTTCTTCAGTGGGCTTCCTTACGAGGAGATTTATGAAGGATACAAGCGCGGTGTCCCCAAGTATGTGCATCTGCGCAAAACCGCGAAGCAGTTTTCCTTTCAGCGTCTCTACGGAGCTGGTATACCGCTACTGCACAAGACGACTGGTATTCCTGTAGCGGATCTACAGGAGTCGATAAAGATGGAGGACGTGGCATATCCAGAAATTGCTCGATTTCATCGCATTGTTCGCTCTGTTGCTCTTCGGCCCAACAACCCTGGCCTGCCTACAGGATTCATTGTTGAACTGCCAACTGGTGTGCGCATGCACTTCCGCACTCGGGACGTTGTATTGAACTTGCCTCCCCTCAAGAACTACCCTATCCAGGGCTTTGGCGCTGAGCTAGCGCAGATGATGGTGGGTCGCGTGTTGCGCACGTTTCTCAAGAAGAATTTCTACAATCAACGCGCTTTTCTGACCAACTTTGTGCATGACTCTGTATGGATTGACTGCCACGTTAGTGTGCTCAAGGAGTGTGCTGCCGATACGTGCCGCATCCTAAGTGACGTGCACAACTACGTACCGCGCACTTTCCCGGGCGTGGACATTAGCGTTCCTCTTAGGGTTTCTGCTTCCTGTGGCTTAGACATGTGCTCTATGCAAACCATCGACGGGGGAAACTTTTCCTTTTTGAAATCACAAAAGAGGAGTCGTTCCGGTGACACCGCTCACACCGCCACTGGGAAGGACAAATTAGTAGCTGAGGAGAGCTCCTTCAGCTCCGAGGAAGACGTTTTGGCCTCCGATCATATTGAAGAGGCGGAGGAAGAGGTAGAGGAGGAGAGTGAGAGTGAGGGTGAGAGTGTGTCACTTCCAGAGGATATCTTGAAGAAGGATACTGATACGGAAGGAAAGACAAAGAAGATCAAAGGCGCGAGGAAAGCGAGCACACGCAGGGACAGTTTTCACGTACGCCTATGAAAGGATGAGTGACGAATGTGAACGGTGGGAGAGGCGTGTGTAACATGCAATTTTCTATCTTGCTCAGTTTGCTCTCTTCCTTTATATCACTTTCTATTATTATTAGAAATGCCGCTGACAGTTTACACTCACACATACACAACGACAACAGAAGGAATGCCTATTGGCACTGGAAACACTCCTTCCAAAGAGCTATTTTTATGTATCAGTTGATTGATCATGATTATCTTTTTTTTTTGTGCTTATTTTTGCCTGCATTGTAGCGCTATTTGATACTACTTAACTGTTGTGGCCTGCTTCCACATTTGACCCGAATACATCTTTATTTTTCCCTTTTCTTTGCTCCTTGTGTTTATTACCTTCAGTAGTTTGCCGTGTATACATACATTTAGAACTTAAGTTACCTTCAAAAAGTGGTTTGATGAGTTCCACCACCACCGCTGAAGCTCCTCTCATTGCCGAGTGTGATGAAAAGGAACAGTTGGCAATAGCTGAGGCTGCTCCACTATGTGACTATGCCGACGGTGAGGATTTATTAACGCAGGAGAATACGTACGATAGCGATCCGCAGTGCGTCACCTCTTCGTCGCCCGCTGTGGTGATGAATCGATGCAATGCTTTCACCTCGCCCAATCGTCGTGCCGAGGGCGTTGTTGCCAAGCGAGTAGGCACTCCTGATCGCATTCGTTTCAAGGCGGCGCGCCTCTACGACGAGGTGCATGAGTTGATTGACCGACACGCCACACGTGCACAGCGTCAGAAGGAAATAGAGCGTAGGGACTCTGGGGCGGCACGGCGGGAGTCAAGTTTGCGCGCGGCTTCAAGTGCAGGATCTCATGCTGCTAGGGAGTCCGCCGTTTCCGGGGGCTGGGAGGGGCACAGACACCAGACTCTTAGAGGGGAACCACACCACAGCCATCAGCCTCTGCCTGACTTGTACGCAACATTTGAAGAGTCACGCCGACGACACTTGCAAGACGCACAGACCGCCAAGTCGAACTTTCCTCCTATTAGCAAACCTACGGATATGTCTTCAAAGGACCCAGATGGATTCAGTCTTCGTTTTCACTCTCTCCCACCAGGTCGTCAAAGTGGAAGATAGGGAGAGGAGCAAAAAAAGAAAAAACGCACATTGACTGGCGCAGCAGTTGTTGTGTAGGAGATACTTTCTTTTGATTATTATCTCTTCTCTTTTCCTTTTTTTTCTTTTTTTTCTTTGAATCAGCTTTTGGTGATGCCCAGGGAATAGCTTTGCTCTGTTGCTTGTTCCTCTATGCTATGTATACTAAAGCTGACTGATGATGTATGTACAACCGGAGAAATCGATCATCAACACGGCCAAGCTTTGTAATCTATCAGTATCTATTTAGACAAAAAGAAATGCAGAAACGTAACACATAAATGATGTGCGTGGCTCTCCCCGTCTCTCTCACACACACACAGACACACAGACAGATCCACGCAATAGAAAGAGAAGGTTCGGTTGCCAGATGGCTGTCCTCTGGGTCCTCCAGCCTTTTTTTGCTCCTTTTTTCTTTATCTTATGTTTTGCTCACGTATCTTTTTTTTTTCTTTTTCCTTTTTTTGCACATTTATGCCTTGCTGGTGATCATCGCTGCGCTGAATCTTTTACGGCAATATTGCATTTTCTTAGACTTCTTTCATGCACGCAGAGTTACAGTAGGAAGAAGAAAAAGAAGGAAAAAAATATACGATACCTCCACACAAGTAAAATCGTATGATACTAGGGTTGACAAGAGGAGGCAGGAACAGGGTATTTAGCGATGAGCAACTTTGCAACAACTTCTGACACTTCAAAGCAACCTGGTGGAAGTCTCGACTGTCAGCAAGGCCACTCACCAACAGAGCCCTCTCCCATCACGTACTCACCTGTAGTGACAATGCGCCGAGATGCGCACATTTCCTCTCGCATGCGTGGCTCCTTCACTCATAAATCACCAACAGACCGCCCACAGCGGCAAAGCGGCTCTTGTAAAGATTATAGCCTACCCTCTGGACGTTGGCTGCAACGCCAAAGACAAACATTGCAGGAGGACACTGAGGCGACCTTTTCACCCACTATTAACCCCACAAGCGCGCTCATCACTGCCCAAATACCTGAAACTTCACAGGATCGTTTGCTGAGGCCGCGCCAGAAGATAACCGCATACGCTGACGACGATGAAAGCTCCCATAAAGATGCGAGGGTGCAGCACACTGGCGGTGCACGCGCTGCGGGCTCTTTAGAACGTCGCATGGATGCTTGGGCTGCCCGCAGAGAGGCCAAACTGCACGACGCACGCTTCGTTCGTGACGAAGCACTGCAACGCGAGTGTACATTCAAGCCCAGAGTGACAGCTCGGACCAGCGTATTGCGCAAGGATAAATCTACACCTGTTTTCAACCCCGCCATTGGTGAAAGTAGCGAGGATGCATGCAGCAGGCCGACTCCAGATGACGTTGCAGTGCTACAAAATGCGCTAGAAGCTTTAATGGAGGCCGAAGGCGCCAGTAGGCGAATACGCGCAGTACTGACCGAGGACGCGCGTGTACGCAGTGCCCTGTCACTGTAAGGAAGAGACCATTTTTTTTTTTTTTGCTTCCAACTCATAGGTTTTCTTTGCGTGAGCTTTTCATGATCTCATTTGTTACCAAGGGCCATTCCCAATGCAAAAACAAACGTGAATCAGAAGGAAAGAATCCCTCTCCACTATACAGAGAGCTGTACTAGTACTAGTATTGACTAGTGGCAGTGATGCATATAAACACCGAAGAACACACACTGCGTAGTTCTTTGAATTTTGCTGTGCCATTATTTACCTCTGTTTCTTTTCAAATCTTTTTTTTTTGTCTTGCTATCATATGGACTTTATGCACGTATCCATTTCTCTTCTCCACAGTGTACAATTCTCGCATAGAAATCATTTCGAAGTTCGCTGGGCACACAAGAACATGCCCACTGTGGAGGAGCTCCAGCCTGTTTTAGAGTCTCTGATCAGCTGTCGGAACTATCTGAGTTCCCTTGAGGATGCTCACGACTCGTACTCATGCCGGCAACAAGCCATTTACGAAGGCATTCTGAGCTGCGCCACGTCCATACGCAGTAGCAATGAAGACAGCTCTGTCAGGGGGTTTAGGGAAACTCAGCCATTGCAAATGCTTGTGAGCACTGTTCGAGATGCAGTGCAAGACAGGCTAGAACGCCAGGCAAGACGCGCGGTGGAAGAACAGGAGCGGGTGTTGCTGCTGCACGAGGCTCGTATGCAGACCATTCCCGTTTCCTCGAGCACTGAGGAGACGCCTGCTGAGCGAGCTGAGAGGGAGGCAGATGAGCGAGAGGCAGAGGAGCTTGCTGCTGGCCGTCAGGAGTACGAAGACCTTACAATTCTTATTGGGAACTTAGAGCGCAAACGTACACGAACACGACAACAAAACGCGGAGCTGGCGGATCGCATCCAGAAGCTACAACGTGAGACGAAAGAGATGATGTTCTTCGTTGGATCTCGGCAAAGGCACGTTCGCGACGCGGCAGCATTTTTGCTAAGATGAACGCAGGGGGGTGCACACTTGCACACATGCATAAGGTTACTGACGCATACATACGCGAGGGCAGTCGTTTTCTTAGCGGCATTACTGCACGAAACGAACATCGCTAGCAGCAACAGAAAAGAAATGTGTAATTAAAGACAATTAAATTTTACGCACGTTGGCAGTGTACTATGTTCCCCCCCCCCCGCAATCTAGCCTTCTCCGCCTATACTTTTTTAAAAACCTCTCTATTGATGACCTTCTTCTCTCCTCTCCTCCCTTCTAACACTAGCGTGTCTTCTGAAATGTTCACAACATGCAATGAAGCCACTCACATTAACTCTCACGATGTGCGATACGTCATAGGTGTTGATGAGGCAGGGCGTGGATGCATGGCTGGCCCCGTTTCTGTTACCGCAGTTTGCTTTCGCCTTACTAGAGGCGAGGATACTGGTGTTGTGGCACGCGACAGCAAGAAAATGTCAGTTGACGCTCGTCGCATCGCTTATGAGTCTGTATGTCAAGCACTAGGAGGCACCTCTAAAGCTTTCTTACGCAGCACCATCACAAATAAATCTCTTACGCTTTGCCGCACCTGCGATGCCACCGCCGCTCGCACGCATCATGTGCTGGGTCTTTGCACTATTCTCGTGCCAGCTGCCGAGATTGACCGCGTGAATATTCTTAATGCTACATTGGAGGCCATGTCACGGGCGTGCTACAGACTGGTGAAGAAATTGACTAGTGCGTCCGTTGGGGTATCTCTACACTCCCGTAACTGCAGAGTTCTTATTGACGGCAATAGGCTCCCATGGGCTTTTATGAACTCAAATAAGAGGAGCGAAATTAAAAGCAGGAAACCAAACGGCTTCGTAGGCAACACGTACAAAGAGCTAGAGGGGCTTCCATGTGAACCAGTGATAGGGGGCGACGATAAGTTCCTTTCTATTGCTGCTGCCTCTGTCGTAGCTAAGGTTTCGAGAGACCACTACGCTACCACAATAATGCACCAGTTGTACCCCAATTATGGGTTTGACTCCCACAAAGGGTACTGCACGGAGAATCACAAGATATCACTGAAAAAACTTGGGCCGTGCGAGTTTCATCGCAACAGCTATGGCCCGGTGCAGGACGCGCTGTAGCTACAGCGCGTGTAAGTTAGTTTTACCAGCGAAAGCAAAACAACAATGACAAAATAAAAAGAACATTGTCTCAGTTGGAAATTCTTACTTTCACGCTACCGACGTAGCGTGCTTTTGCCTTCATATGATTGATATCCATATTTATCACGCCCTTTCTCTCTTCAAAAGTTGTGTGGAGTGCTTGCCACCAATTTTTTTTGTGTGTTTCTTCACTTTTTCCTCTAGTTTTACTATTTGCTTACACGCTGCTATTTACGCCTGCTACCCTTATCTTTCTTCTCACGTTTTTTTTCTTTTTTTTCTTCTTCTTTTCCACTATGCTGGTATATTCATTTCACATCACGCGTACGCTGGCACATAACATAGCATACGACATCTGGAGAAAAGCACCCCCTTTTCATCTTCAAGCATTAGAATTGAGTGCACTGCGATTGAGAATAGTTTTTTTTTATAGCCCTTACATGGGGAAGAGGAAGAAAGGCACTCAGCCACCGAAGCTGGTGGCTCCGGAGCCACCAGGCGACGAATGGGAGGCAAACATTCAATGGGATCGAATTAGCAACAGAGGAAAAGCGCCATCTTTTTTTAATGGCGCTCACACAGCCGCTACTGAAAATGTATTTCGAGTGCGTTATGACATTGCGGCCACAACTACATCAGCTATTGATGGACTGCAAGGAACCCGTGACGGACTGCGCTGTGGGAGGGCACTCGATGAGTTTCTCAAGGCTGAGGTCAGTTTCAAGGAGACAGTGGAGAGCATGAACACTGCCAAGGTGACACTGCACGACTTTGAGAAGCTCTACCTTGCCGAAGAGGAGGCAGCGAAGTCAGACAATCAGAAGTTTTCAAATGAAATGAACGCGGTGCTGCGCGAACTCAAGAGCGCAGAGTGCGAGCTGGCGAAGGAGATGGTCAGAACGGTGGGCTCGTTTTATGTTGAGCAGAAGATGGTTCTGAGTCGTTTGTTTGACCTTGTAGCTCACGACCACGAAATTGAGCACGCATTTAATGAACGCATGGCCGCGCTCATTGAGTGCAAGCGGGTGACAGAAGAGTATCACTCCGAGCACCGTCAGCACGTCGATACGATGGAGAGGATGCAGGCTGACACTTTAGCGATGCAGCAGGCTGCACTGGAAAGCATGACTGCCACTTTGCAGCGCACAGCCCGCGAACTGACGGTGTCCTCCGTTTATCAAAGTGCGAAAGCGCCTGCTGACGACAACCGCAGCCAACTGCTAGCAGAGTTGCAGAAGCTGCAAAAACAATCAGGGGGTCGTCTTCGCACCCGCGCCGATGTCGCACAGGGCTCGACGGATCTGCAGCGGTTGGTTGACTTGGAGAGACAGAAACACGTGTTGGCGCAGTCGCGGAACGCTTTGCTGCGGCAGCAAGTTCAGCAGCTTTCTGAAGAGAGTACGTCAAAAGCGGTTCTGACTGCCTTCCCTGCGGCACCTTCCACTGCAATGGTCGTACTTAACCCACTACATACCCCCACGTCATTGTCTGAGACTGCACTCGCCGGCGACACATGCGAGCGGCACCAACGCGCCATGCTCGCTAGCCGGGATGTTACCAACGAACTGGTTCAGGCGCGCCGCCAGTTGGATATTGTAGTGCGCGAGCTTGCCGCCGCTAAGGAGAGGTTGCATCACCTACGACGGTATCATCTTGTTCAACTTAGCGGGAACTATAAACCAGTCAGTTTAACTACAGATGCGCTACGAACAACTCACAACTTCTTGGATCAAGAAACCAACGCGGCCGTACGCGCCGCCGTCATTGACGCGCTCATAGAAGTGAACGATTCTCTTCAGATGGCTTCCCGGTTATGTTCTTCTGATGGTGGTGTTCTTCCAGAACGAAACATCAATAATCCATTACCAAATTTATCTTTAGTTCACTCTCTGGTAGAGAAGAAGTCCGTGCAGAACTACGTTGTAAAGCGCATTAATCGGCTCTTCACATGCATGTGCCCCACAGCTCCTCCGCTTTCGTTGCTGTGTGATGGTGCTCTTTAGTGATGACGCACGAGCGCACATGGCAAAAGCCGCTTTATCTGCGTTCGGTTATGTAAATATATGTCTTTTTTTTTTTTGGTACTTTTATGAACAGAAAAAAGCAAAGAGAAATAATTTACCATTTCTCATTTTGTTGTTTACTAGTTTACTTTTGCTGACATTTAGCGGCATATTTCGTGCTTTTTTTATGTGCCTCTTCTTCAAACGTGACCTACACACCTATCTAGCTTTTCTACTTCTCATTTCTTTTTTATTTTTATTTTTTTACATCCACCATATAGTTGTACCTTCCTCCTTTTAGTTCTCTTACCTTTTTCAAGCTGAGACAAAATGCAAACCCAAGCTAGCGTGTTTTCTACTTGTATTGATGGCACTAGGTTTTTAATACTGTATCTTGTACTTTTTTATGGCAGTGTTTCTTTTTATCCCATTTCCTGTTTTGCTTTGTGGAGACAGCGTACAGCAGAGTGCTTAGGATCCACATTGACGTATTGCGGCTTTCCCAGAGCTCCGTTGCTGCTTGGACACTGACTATGATATTACATGCAATAGCGCAGCCTGGTACCTGAGTACCCTTTCTCTATTTCCTTTTCTTTTTTTTCCATTCGTGTAGCCAGCTCACCCCCTTGCTCTTTTGCTTTCCTTGTTCAGGGATTTGTATAAATGTAGCGCATGATCCAAAACAAACAAAAGAATAGAGCTCATAGCATCGTTCCTTTTTGCTCTATGCTGCCGCCAACCCCCGTATACCTCCCAGGTCTCAGTTCATGAGTGCTACGAACGTGCTTGTCCTGTCTCTGGCGGTGCTGCTCGTGCACGTTGGGGCAGTAGACGCCGGGGGCGAGAAGAGCGTGGAGGAGGCTGCTGTGGAGGCGTACGCGATTGGGATCCCGTTCTCTGCGAAGATGCAGAGTGCGACTGACAGCGTGTTACTGTCGAGTTCCCAGAACTGCGAGGAGGCGTCGTGCACCTTCACGGTCCCCTTTGCCGCACTGAACAGCAACACCACTCTTCTGCGCAGTGGCTCCGCGACTCTAGTGCGCGTGTGTCACGCTGTGGGGCAGGCAAGCATGCAACAGTACAATCTCGACACAGCCACCCTATCGCCCAAGGCCGCCTCCAAGAATACCATGATCATCTTCCAGCTGAGCGACAACGTACCAATCGGGACGCAGGTGCAGTTTTACAAGAGTGACACATATAACTATGACCCTGTTGGCGGCACAATCACGCTAGCTTCAAATTTCCAGATTAGTGTGACAGCCCCAGAGACTGAAGTGATGTATGTGTGCGCCAAGACTGCTGGATCGGTGGATGAGTGGGAGATGCTGACACCTGTTCCTGTGATTGACCCCTTCACGACTTCGCCCGCTACAAGCTTCCGATACGGGCTGAGAGAGACCAGCGCGAGCACTCCGATGGCAAACCTCCCTTACGCCACCGACGCGACGTGCGCAGTGCCAGTCGGCGAGTACACAAAGTCTAGTGCAGCGAGCGTCGCCAGCACTCTGGGGCTGAGCGTCGTCGTGCCACGGGGCACCTACGCCGTGTGCGCTCAGTTGGCCAGAAAACTTGATCTTGGCCTCCTGCCGTCGCACACGAAGTTCACTGTGTCCGAGTACGGAATAACTGTTGGGCCCTTCATGTACGCGAACACGTCGACCCACTTTGACTTAACGCTTGATGCCGTGCAGCGAGGCAACAATTTTGAGTCCGCCCTGCTCAGCGGTGAACGCTGCACCGGGGACGTGACTGCTGACTGCAGCTCCTCTAAAGAGTGGGTGGCCGCGGCGGCAGGCACGTACTATCCGTGTGTGCGCTAGGCCGGCGTCAGCGCTTCCACTATCACTGCCCCCACCACTCCCATTGAGGTAATTGACCGCCCAGTGATTGATGTTGTGAAGGAGCTTCCAAACGACAAGGGGGACCGCAGCGTGCGTGTGACGGTGAAGCTTGCATATTCACGGACAGATTTGGCTGCGATCGTTGGCCTGCTCAAGGACAAGAGCTGCCAGTCGTCTGTGGCGCAGGGAATTGCTCGCGGCGCCACTCCTATTGTGTTTGCTGTCCCCGCTAACAGCCCCGACGAAGTCGTGGTGTGTGTGTCTGTGCCATTTGACTCCGCCACTGGGGTGCACAGTGGCGGTGCGGGGGGCAGTACTGCACAAACATTGTACCCAATAATGGTGATGGCACTGACAGCGCTTGGCTTTCCTGCCTCCAGCCTGGGGTCCAGCTCTCTCTCTAAGAGTGCACACGATGCCATTATCGCTTGCTGTACCATCGTCGGCGGACTTCTTCTCTTATTCGGTTTGGTTGTGCTTCTCTTCTGCTACTGGCGCAGACAGTGTCTTCGAACGTATGCGATGGAGCATGCGGAGCGGCAGTGACGAGCTGAGGGGACTGCAAGGGCTCAGCGGCGCGAAGAGACTGCCATACATGAAGAGTAGCAAAGTGTGCTGGCCTCATATATTGAGGAACATGACGCCTTGGCTGCGGGACCCCCTGGCGGCCGCCGCTGTGGCTGCACAGAAGAGGGACGCTGCTTTTGCCGAATGTTACCGCCACGACGGTGATAACGTCTTGTGTGCCAGAGAAGCTGCCCACAGAGGTGCCAATGGTTTCGGTAGGAAAGGTTAGGGTGGCCAAGGAAGAGGCGCTCGCGCAGGTGCTACAAACAGCGGGGAAGGGGCAATTATCGTGGGAAGGACAATGCCAGAGAGCACAGTTGCGGAGAGAGGCCTGCTTTTCGAGAGAAGGACTGCAATTGAGAGGTGTGGACAGCATTCAAGGAGTGCTTCTTTCTGTCTTTATAGCCATTCGTTTTGTTCACCAGGCAGTGGTGCTGTCCCCTGATGATACCGGCCACCTCTTTTTGGTATCAGGGACTAGTACCCCGTGTTGGGGGAAGCCAGGAGCCTGCAAATGTACCTCGCGTACGTTTGCGGGGTCGTGACTTCGGCATACAAGCCCTGGGGTAAATCCTTATCCGAGAGACCTGGGACACATAGCACGCTTGCAACGCCCCACAGCTGCCCGCGTCGGCTGGCAGCGCCGTCACTTACACAATGCGCCTTGCGCAAAAACCTTTTTACACCCGTGCAGCTTCTGCAAACGGCCCTACACCTTCACAGCCGGCCTTGTCTTCCATATGCACGCTAAGCACCCCGAGGTGAGACAGTACACGGTTGCTGCGAAGAAAGACGTGCCTGTTACTGCTCAGAACTCTTCCACTAGACTTCTCTGCCCGCAGTGCAGCAAGACATTCGCCAATGATTCCTCCCTCGCATTACACTTAGAGAGGTACCACTAAGATGCGTAGTACAAGCCATGGCTCCGTCACACGAGGTGCGTGGAGACATCGAGTAACTTTCTCATCTGCCCAGCTTTAGCAACCATCCGAAACAAGTACAACCTACAGGAAATAAAGCGAGACAAACTCTTCAACAGCCAGGAGCTTGTCATGTACTTGGCCGGAGTCTGCAAACTACCTGCTGAGGCTCTCATTGACTCCCCGGAGAAGAATGAGGAGGCCGCCGCTGTCTCCGCTTCCGAGCAGACTGTATCCCCTCCCCTCCCCGCTTTGGCCGTGTACACAAGGATGGATGAAATGGGTGAGGTGAAACCCAGAAAGCGATACCAATCCACGTCTTCGCGCATACGAAGCTCTAGACGATTGCTTGTAAGGGGGTATTTGGAATGGTGGCTGGCGCGCCGGAGCAGCCTTGGAAATAGGTGTTTGCGAATAAAAAAAAGAAGATCGCTTGCTGGGATGTGCTTGATGGAGCTCCGTTTACGGTACATCATTATAGTAAAGAGAGTTGGCTGTGCTCTTACGGGGACAATGCAACATCAATGGTGTTCACGTTATGTTGCCGCTTCGTTTTTTTTAGTAATACACATTTTTAAAAAATATACAATCTTTATATCTTATTATTTTGAACTTTTTCCTTTCCAATTTCAAAGAGTTTACCAGTTATGCCGACAGGTAGTTGTTTGAATTAACCCGTCTCTCTACAGATCTATTTGCTGTTGTTGAGTGTACCCGCTTTTTCTTTTGTGAGAAGCTCCAGTGGTAGAGATGTATTAAGTAATGTATTTTGTTCTTCTTTATTGCTGATGTTCTTGTACGATTCATTCTCTGTAAGCGCATGTGTTTAATCAAGGTTGTTTTGTAAATTAGCTGCTTTCCATTTCTGATACTTCCATTTTCTTTTATGACATCAAATGTGATATTTAGTATCTTTTTAGCCCTCCATTTTTTTTTTTAGGGCCTCAGTTGTGTTATGGGACTTTGTCATTTTGTGACAGTAGTATTGTTTTCACTGTAAAGATGAGGAGGCTTTCTTATGTTGCTTGGTGGATTTTCCCTTTTTCCATTTTGAGCACAGATATATTGTGGCAGTTTTCTTGCTTCATTCATAGCTGGCACGTACTAGCTAGCTGTAGTGAGCTGCTACGTATGTTATTCGACGTTGCGTTGTGGATTTCACTACTTTGCAGCTTTCTTCTTTGTTTCTTTTTTCATTGTATCAAGTATAAATACGCTGTGATCCCATAGCAAACGCTAATGTCAAGCTTCTTCCGGAGACTCATTACAACTGTGGATGTTGGAAGTGTGGTACGGAACTTCCCATGTCGTAAGAATAAAGAGGTTGTTCTAGTCCTTCTACTCGGTGGTGATGGCAACATATTATCGAACTGACCACCTTTCAAGGTGAATTAAGACACTAGCTGTCTGTTAAACTTGTATAATACTCTACTTCTGTCATATCTTTTTTCTTACTTGTACTGCGTGGCAATGCTATACCTTCCTTATCTCTCTTGCTAACTTTTTTTTTGATTGCTAAATGCCTTTGTCAGTGTCTACACAACGGACTTTCATCTGTGCACAGCGTGGCGTTTTTCAGTGTCAATTCTCTATCACATCAGAACCTTTTGACCTGCAATCGCACTCATGACCAGTAAATGGGAAGTTAAGCTCAGGTCGCTCAAAGTCGAGAAGAGGGCATTGTGCGCTGTCGTGTGTTTGCTCACTGTGCTTCAGGTCATGCTGCTATGGTGGCTTTTTTCTTCCAGCGAACCTCAATCTCTAAAACCCTCACTTCCCAATGAGGAGGAGGTATACCTGCTCCGCCCGGATGGCAAGGGTGGCGAGGTGCGTGTGATGGCAGTTGTTGTCAGCACACGCATCACCGATGAGCTGTGCATCAACGTTGCCTCTGCGTATATGAGTGGGCTGCCGACAGTTGTCACTGGATACAATTATCAAGACTTCCGGCTTTTAAGTAAAATTGATATTGTGCTTGCGTCGATTGACAAAGCGGGTCTGTCTGACGAGGGTGTGCTGATCTTCACTGACTCTGACGCCATCTTCACTGGGATGGATCCGCTCCCGTATATTGATCGCTTCATCACCGAGTCGGCTGCCAGTCCGCGTGAAGTGGATCCGCGCGCTGTGCGCGAGGGACGTAAAATGGCACCGTTTGTGATTTCAGTGGAAAGCAATTGCTATTCTCCACACTTTTATACTGAACCGAGTTCTTGCGCAGCAGATTTTGACATCATGACAAATGCGTCGAAGGCATACGCGGAGGAACACGGGATGGTGCTCGCACCACGGGTGAGGTCGCACCTTAACAAAATGCGCTACTTGAACAGCGGCACTGTTGTTGCGCGTGTGTGGGCACTGCGTGAGGTGTACCAAGCCATTGTGAATTACTCGGAAACACACAGTTCTCTTTACAGGGGTGTGTGGAAGTGCGACCAGAGTGTGGTGGGCCGTCTATACAAGGATCTGAGGGTGTGGGAGATGGACGTTGGCGCGCTGCTTGCGGACGATCGCGCTCAGTGGGAGCACTTGCGGTCGCCGAGTGGGTTGCGTGCGGGGGTGATGCAGCTGGACGAGCTTCAGGAGTTGAGCGCTCCGTTTGTTATTGGAGCTCAGATGCACTACCAGCTGAGCAATGAGCATTGGCCTGAGGCGAAGGGTCAGGGAGTGCTAACTTATGATATCCCTTTTCGAGAAAATGAATATAACAACAGTTTGGGTAGACTGGTGTACCACTCACGTTACTACCCAATTGATGATGAGTACATCCGCAGGGTGTACCAGCAGTCCGGCGGCCCTGCGAGTTTTACCAAACGCCGCGTGCATGGGGGCAGTGGTGTGATTGACATTGTCCCGCCGCTTCTGTCCCTGAAGCCGCGTGATGGCGTGGATGTTGTGGATGGTGTCACGCATCGCGTGTTCCCCATGATGGCGCACATGGCCGGCTATGCAAAGGTGCGGCGTGTGGGAGCTGCACTGCCGTTTGTTCAGTGGTACGTGCCGATGATGTTCAACGATGAGTCGCGCCGTCGCGCGGAGGAGTTTCTGTCCGGGAGCCACATGCAGCTGTGGTCGTCGACAGATCACAGTCGTGTGTCGTATCGCACGGCGTGCGCAACGTCCTTGCGAAAGTTAGAAATATCAATATGAGTGTGAGCGTGCGTCCCGCGTTGTGTTACGAGTGTGTACGGCTGCTATAGCTTTAGACTCATTTCCCTTTTAATTTTATCGATTTGCTTTCTTGGTGAGCTTGCGAGGTAATTTGGCGTGGAAATATAATATCAGGATTAGTGGATGGTAGATTGTATTGAGTCCACAGAAGTCACCCACAGCATCACCGTCACTGCAGTGGAGCAGCAGCGAGGATAGTGGGTGTTTTGTCCGCTTGTTTTCGCAGGAGTGGGACCTTTGTGCTTGGTGGCTGACACGACCTGTGTCAGGGTTTCAAGCATCTCATCCATGTCGTATGGTGGTCTTGTGCACATTGAATGCGACTATTGACGGGCTCAGTGACTATCTTTCGCGTTCTTCTCTATCGACTCTTCCCCCCCTTCCCCATCGTTGCGTTTGCCCCTTAAAGCCGTTTCACAAGCCATATGAAATTCTTTGTATGAAGGCAGCACAGTTGGTCAGAGGGGTGAATCCCCGCAACCTTCACAATGGTACAGCATTGCAGGGGACAGCTGCACACGTGAGGTGTGGCCATGCGTTGACTGCAATGACATTTTCTCATGTGTGCTGCGTCCTCGAGAACGGCCGTGTGTGCCACTACTACTTGCCCAGCTGTTTGCCGTGTTACCACACTTGCGCAGGTTGAGCTTGGGTGAGGACGTTGGGAGGAAAGCCCACCACGGTC
>JASANZ010002056.1:0-40026 GCA_030849805.1 Sergeia podlipaevii | reverse complement strand
TGCATATAAAGCTCTCTTTCCTTTCTCTCTGTGAATGTGCAACTCAGCTCTGAAGCAGGTGGTAGCGCATATGTACACTGTGGGGTGTGATTGTTCTTGTTGTTGTTGTTGTTGTTTTTGTGGGTCCTCTAAAAAAATAAAATCTTTTCGATGAATCAACAAACATTGCCAATCAGCCAATGCGTGACGGAAATTGAGAGGGAAATAGATTTGTAGCGTCGGCTGTGAAGGTCCGCTTTTTTTTTTTGTCTCTTTGCACATTGCTGAAGTAAACAGAGTGAAATTCTGTATATGATATGCTGTTGATACTCGACTTGGTCTTGAGTGAGAGGCATATATAGGAAATCTACAAAAATGATTGAGAGCTTCTAGCTTATGCTGTTCTCATTTTGTAATTTTCTCTGTTCCTTTTTTCCCCCTTTCCTTTTCATATATATATATACATCATTGGTCAAAGCCACATCGATAAAACAGAAAGAATCCTTTAGCAGGCAAAAATACAAAAAAGTATATTTATATATATAAATAAAAAATATATTATTAAAAATTTCAACAGGAAGTAAAGGGTTACTGAAAAAAGAAAAGAAACGAGGGTAATATATCTCTCTTTCTCTCTCGCTCTCTCTATTTGTACGATTAACTTCTTTGCTTTGTGTTTCCTTTTTTTTTTACTCTTTTCTGTCCTTCATACCCTAGCTGTACTTTTAGTTCCTACAAGCACACACACACACACACACACACACAAACACACACACACACACACTAGCACCTTACTCACTATACTACTTATCCATCATGGGTGTTCGTAGGTACGGTGGAAATGCTAACGCCGACAAGGCCCCCGCGCCACCCGCGGCCGCCGCTCCCCCTCCTTCCCAGCACGTGGATCCTGCTAAGCATCCTGAGCTGCAGCCTCCTCGCGAGGAGATCCCCGCCCGTCAGGCTGATGTGGAGATTGAGATCGTGATGGAGGACGAATCTTCTCTTCAGACTGACGTTTCTGCGAAGAAGAAGAAAGTTGCCTTCCAGGCGAACGTGCGCACCGCCAGTGAGTACTCTTTCAGCACTACCGCCAAGCAGCGTGCTGCGTACGAGATGGTCAAGAACACACCCCCTCTACCTGAGCTGCAGGAGCCGCGCCGCCCGAAGCAATACACGGAAGCATCTGTTCGCGATTCTCTCTACAAGATCGTCGATGCCAATGATGTTGTCATTGTCGCAGGCGCTTTCTTCGGCGATGAGGGCAAGGGCAAGACGGTCGACGCTGTCGCACATCACCCCAAGTGCACCTGCATTGCGCGTGTTAACAGTGGTGAAAACGCTGGACACACAGTTTTTGACAAGCAGGGCCACAAGTTTGTCTTCAATCTCGCCCCATCCGGACTATTGACGGAGGGCAAGCGCAACTACATTGGCCCCGAGTGTGTGATGGACCCCATCTCCTTCATGGAGAAGGAGGTGCGTCAGCTGATTGACGCTGGCATCGCGTACCACGACCGTCTCTTTGTCGGTAACGTCTGCGTGGTGACGCCATACCACAAACTGCTGGACCTGCTCGGGTCTGCCCCGAACTCTTCCACTCTGAAGGGAATGTCCCCCGTGCACTCAAGCAAGGTCGCCAAACGCGGTATTCGTTTGGATCATATCTTTAACGACGAGGCCATCCTCCGCTCACGTCTTGCGAAGGACATGGAGACGTACACCGGCCTACTCAAGGTCAAGGGACTCACGGAGGAGGATGTGGTGCGCCGGTGCCACGAGGAGAACAGCGATGGTGTCGTGCGTGTGCCTGACTATGTGATTGCGTTTGCTGCCGCGAAGGATAAGATTGGCTACTTGGCAGATATCTATCGCGAGCGTGTACGCAACAACACTGCCTTCCCCACCCGTTGCGACGTCATCCATGAGATCCACGCCGCACTTGGCCGTGGCGAAAAGGTTCTCCTGGAAGGTCCTCAATCCTATTGGCTGAGCAACGCGCGCGAGAAGTTCTGGGCCAGCACCACCTCGGCTGATACGTCCGCCGCTGGTCTGCTCGCGACATCTCAGATCAACTTCCAGCGCTTTCGCTGCGTAGTGATCAACGTGCACAAGGCACCCGGTAGCAGCCGCGTTGGCATTGGTGCGTGCCCGAGCAGCTTCGTTCCTCAGGACTACTTCTCTGCCCAGAACATCAAGACGCTGTTTGACCTTGAGGAAGGCACGTGTGCTGATTTCGATGCCATCCAGTCCACCTTCTTCCGTGAAGGCTTTGGTCCCAACGGTATCCCCAAGCCCGTCGAGTACGTGGACGCCACTGGCACGTACAACATTGGTGTCGCCATGGCCATTGGTTCCGCCATACACCACGGCGAGTGTGGCGCTGTCACGAAGAAGCCGCGCGTGTGCGGGTTCTTTGACTGTGTGCTGCACCACGAGGTGAACAATGTGCAGGGCCCCTACTTGTCCATCTCTGCGCTCGACCGCGCTGATGAGTACGATAAAGTTGGTGTCACGATCGCCTACGTGTACCACAGCGCCGATGGTGTCCCGGTTAACATCAACGGCCGCACCTACAAGAATGGTGACATCATTCGTGCTGGCGACCCGGTCCCTGGCGAGGCTTCCTTGTTCAACTGCTACCCCATCGTGAAGCTTATTGAGGGGTGGAAGGGGAATCCCATTGCGGCCACCAAGCGAAAGCCCAACACCCCGCTGCCTCGCGGTGTGTGTGAGTTCCTGTCTACGGTGGAGTACTTCTCTGGAGCTAAGGTGCTCTCAATTGGCAATGGGCCTAACGGTGATAATATTATATACCTTCGCCAGTAAGTTGAGAAGGTGAAACCACCTATACATATTAGAGAGAAAAAAAAAAGAGAGAAGAAAACCACAGAAAGAAGGATTGTACATGTACATACAGCTATATACATACAATATATATATATGTGCATAAATGTGTGTAGTGTATTATTATTATTTTTTGACAGAGGAAGAAGAGAAAGGGGAGTATTTTTGTTTCTCTTTATATATATATGTGTGTGCGTGTGCATGTATGTAGAGCATTATGCATGTGGGTTGATTCTTTTCCTTTTTGGTTGTTTGCGTTCCCCCCTCCCCCTCTTTCTCTCAGGCCGTCGTCTTGTAGGCTCCTTCATAGCAATCTCTTTCTTCTTCTTTATATATATATTTCTCGCGTGGGGATGTACTTCTGTATATCTATACATGCGTGAGAATGTATGTGTGTGCGCGCGCGTTGTGTACATACCCCACAGAGACGAACTGGAGGACTTCTTTGGTTGCCTACTCATTTTGCCTGTTACGTAGTTTTCTTCCCGTCGCTTCATATTTATTCATACATTCTTATTTATATATATATATCGCTATTATCATTATTTTTATTGATATAATTATTTAGACGAGATGATAAAGGAAGGAAATGGAAGCGAAGAAAAAGAAGGAGAAGAGAACAGAAAAGAAAAGCTTTCTATTTTTTTTAGCCTAAAAATATATGTACATCTGCAGCTGCGAAGGCTACTATCGTTCACTCCCTTTTGTATATATATATGTATATATATATTTATTTACAGGGAAAATTTTTTTACTGGTTCTCAATCGTAAAAGAAAAAAGCAACATGAAGAGGAGAGAAATAAAAAGCAGACACTTCACTGCCGTTCGATTTTTTTCTCTCTTTCTTCCTCGCATTTTGTTATCCCTTTCCTTTCCCTCTTTATCTTCTCTCTTTACTTACTTATTTCAAATGTTCGACAATCAAAATGCGTGCATGCATTTTACGTAAGGCGCTTAGTACTATTATGATAGCACTTCTTTCCCTCTCTCTTTCTCTCTTTGTTGTTATTGCTATATATATATATATTGTTATTACTATTATAATTATGCATTTTGCAATCCCTTTGTACGTGGGTGGAGGTAAGACACAAAAGGAAATGCAATGCTGCTTACGGTACGTCGGCAAGGTGATGTCTTCTTTTGGTCCTGTTTCTTTTTTTTTTTTCTTTGGCTGAAGAGAAACACGGATCTTGAGAAGGAAGAGAGAAGAGCGAGAGCCCAGGGAGGGGGGGAGGCGGGGGAGGAGAGAGAGGGAATACAGAAAACTGAGGAGAAATGGGCAAACTAGCATGAAACATGTGAAGAATGCGAGATGCAACGATTACGAGATGCTCTTTCATTTATTTTTTTTCTTCTTTTTTGTTGATTTCAGTTGATTCGTGTGGTGCAGGCAAACGGATGCAATATATATACATTGATACCTGCGTTACTGCTTTGTTAGTAGACAGAAAAAAAAAAGGTTAATGTAGCAGAACGGCTTAGTGCTCTGCAAACACTTTTTATAAGGGGAAACTCTGTCCGCAAATAACGATAATACTACCAAATAGAAAGCGTAGCTCTACTGTGGACCTGAACCAAAAAAATGCCTGCCGTCCTTTTTTTTTTCTTTTAAATCCTAATTGTATATATATATATATTTCCTTACCCACTTTATTTTTTTTATTTTCCACAATGCTTTTCATTATCGAATAAATACACACCCACACACAGAACATACATATACTTTCATAGACTAAGAACACTTGGAACAGTGCAATAAGAAGAGAAAAAAAACATTTCAAGGATAAAAAGGAAACATGACCGAATACGAGCACGATGACACTCTCGATGAAAATGTTACGCTGAGTAGCGACGCCATTCAAGAAGACGTTGGCAATCTACTTCGCAATAAACTCGGCAATGAAGAGTGGAACCCAGCTAAGGTAGACGGGTGGGTAGAGGACATCATCAGTTCAATTCTCAAGGAGCTGGCGGAACTCAAGAAGCCCTTCAAGTACGCAGTGAACTGTGTGATTATGCAGAAAACTGGTGCGCCGCTCTCGGCAGGGTTTATTAGTTTATGGGATAACGCAAAGGACGGCATGGTGCACATTCCGTTTGAAAACGAGACTATTCACTCTCTTGTTACTGTGTACTTCCTCAAGTTAGACTAAATAGGATGGGACATTATGTGGAGCACGAATGCATGGAAGAGAGAGACATACAGAGAGGGAGAGAGGTGTTTTCTTCTTTGCCGTAGTTGGTCGTTATTGTTGTGGTTGCTTTCGTTTGTTGTTGTCTTTGATTCTGTTGTTATTGTTGATATGTACATAGTACGTATATACAAAGAAAGTAAGGAAGAAGAAAGAGTGCAGATACGTTGAGCATATATGCATGTGGGTGAGATGATGAGAAGGTTGGTGTTGTGTGTGCACGTAGTGTGTACGTCCGCATGAGGTGTACTCAGTGAAAAGCGCCTAGATAAGTGGAGGAGACTTTTTTCTTTTCTTTTCTTTGGTGGTATATATGTCTTTTTCTCTTTTTGTTTTATGGTCGTTCGCGCCGTACTCATCTTCTTTTTTCTTCACTTTGTCACATTTATTTATTTATTTATTTATTATAATCACGTGTATTACCCTTTGAACTTGCTTCGTGCATGAGCTACATAGCACGCAGTTTGAAAGGCACACACAAGCACGCGCGCCTGCAGTTTGAGTGTGCGAAAAGGAGATTGTTTTTTTGTTTTTTTCTTTCTGCCTTTTTTTGGCATAAGGGCGTCATACACACACACACATATAAAACGAAGGAAGCTTTTAGACCCTCTTATTCTTTTTTTTTTCCTCCCCTTTTATTTTTTTGTTATCATTTGCCATTTTCACTGGTTAATAACTGCTTACAATAATTGCATATCTGGGGTACTCAGATCACCCATTGGTGTGGTTTAAAATATTTTATTTGGAGACTTTCTTTTTACTCTTCTTCATATAATTTTTTTTTTAGAAAAAAAAATACAAATCAAATGAGGAGTAGTGTAGTGAGGCACAGTGCGGCTGGTACTGGTGTACCAGTGATGCGGATGATGACGTCGGTGCTTGCTCAGCATTCACGCGTGCGCAGACTGCGGTACGCTGCTCGATCGTCTGCTGCTATCCATCGTCCATTTCTCTTGTGTCCACTAACAGCATCAACAGCAGCCTTCTCTGATGATTCTGCGGTGTCGCCACCTTCCTCTTCTTTTCCTTATGGCGCTTTCGTGGCTGATGATGAGCATGAGTGTGGGCATTTCTCTATGGAGCCGGATAGCGAAGAGGTGAGTGAGACGCTGCGCCTGAAGCGTGACACGTACGCGTGCGCAGTGCGTCTTGGTCACACTGTGGATAGCGAAATACGCGCAGAAGTCCAGAGGGACAGCATGGAAGGCTTTGCCGCCGTGCCGCCGCTCGCTCCAGCAGGGTGGGCCGTGCAGCACTCTGCGGGATCGAACTTTTTTGTGATGAACAAGACCATTTACAAGGAAAAGGAATTGACCTTGCTGGATGGCAGCGAGGAGCTT
Organism: Sergeia podlipaevii; assembly: GCA_030849805.1. Classification (NCBI taxonomy): domain Eukaryota; phylum Euglenozoa; class Kinetoplastea; order Trypanosomatida; family Trypanosomatidae; genus Sergeia; species Sergeia podlipaevii. Next base: position 33,667 of record JASANZ010002056.1, on the reverse strand, counting down.
GGCCCGCTAGAGGAGCATCAACAGCAGTACCGCAGTGTACACGACGAACACGCGGGCCGCCTTTCTCACCAGCAGCAGCGGCAACGGCAGAGGGAGGAAACAGCACAGCCGAAGTCACTAGAACGGCAACGGTGGGTTTTAGGAAAGGGTGGACAATACAAGAAGCCATCGAGTGATGCCACCAGCAGTTCTGCTGCACCGCGCAGCGCCTTCGATGTGTGTCGATCAAATGTTTCACTGACGCTTTTCGCCCCCTTTAGAGTTCAGGACCTCTCCCTTTACGACCCTACGGTTTCAATCTGTGAGTGGTCTTGCTTTGACCTTCTCGTCCGCAAAACACCCCCGGATTCGGAGAGAGGGCGAGGAACCCCCGCAGCAGATCAACACGATAGATGCAGCAGCAGCAGCAAAGAAGGGGAAGTGAGTAGGAAGGCACTGCTAGAAGGACAGCGACGGGTGTGGGATCAGCGTCAGTGCCTCTTCGTTCGCCTCGCCTCCGTCAACAGCGAGCTCCGAGTGCGATCTGTGCAGTTGATCTCTACACATCACGCTCGGGCTCTCGAGGAGTTTGCCGTATTCGGCCGCGGTGACCCACTCTACTTGGAGTTGCTTCGCCGATTGAGGTCCCGGGCGAAGGAGAAGGTATTTCGCCGTGGCAGTGCGCGCTCTCAAGGTCGGCAGAAACAATCACCACACCATGCCGCCCGAGCGTCATCGATCGCGCAGCAAGAGCAGCGGTATGATGAGCCCACACGTCTGTACGGCCCTTCCGCTACTCGCCGTGCGGCGGTTGCTGCTGCGCCATCTGCCACCGCCGATCCACGTCTTCTTCTCTCAGATGAAAGCATCACCGCCAGTGAGGCACTGCTCGCAACGACCTTTGATGGCACCGGTGACTTTGCTCGCTCTCTGTGTTACGCCGGGCCATACATCACAGAGCTTTCGCGCGAGTTTCGCGAGGCCCTGTTAACGTATCTCATGACCGACCTCCACATCAACGCTCAGCTGGTGGAGTATGTGTGTCAGATGCAGTATTTCTTGGAGCAGGAGGAGTACATGGGCTGGCTGGCACGCTGGGGTCATCTTACCAGGACGATACAGCGTTATCCTGGTGGATCTTCCTAAGAGAAGGGGGGGAAGTGCATGAGCGAGATAAAGGAGAGGGAGGAGAAAGCATCTAGAAGCCCACGAGAGAAGGGGAGGAGGGGGGAGGGGGGTGAGCGTGAGGAGAGAAGGACATTGGTTCTTTGCAAACAGCCAAACAATAGGGAGACACAGTCAAAACTTCCTCTTCTTGCTTTTACCCCCCCCCCCTTTCGATCTTTGCTTGTTTTTTTTTCTTTTTTTCCTTTTTTTTGAGATGTGGGCCTTGAGGTTTTTTTATTATTATTATTCACATTTATTAAATTACAACATAAATATNGTTTTTTTTTCTTTTTTTCCTTTTTTTTGAGATGTGGGCCTTGAGGTTTTTTTATTATTATTATTCACATTTATTAAATTACAACATAAATATATATATATAGATACATGTCCATATCAACAAAGCCGTACTTGCGTGTCTGCATTTTGCCAATGGCTGCAATAAGAACACGAGAGAATGTGCTAGTAAGGGAAGAAGAGAAGATACGAATAACAGTAGAAAAAAAAAGACCGAGTGTCTGGTGTTGTACGTGCCCATTATTCTGTATCTCCATTTCTTTTTCCTTTTCTTTGTTATTATTATTATTGTTGTTTGTTACTACATTGTGACGGTTGTTGTTGCCGCTCTGATATATATATATATATATATATATATATATATATTGCTATTGCAGTTTATTGAACCGGACAATACTATTTCTATTGAGAGTCCAGCTCGTGTTTTAGTTCTCAGTAATACTCATTATAGAGATTTACAGATCTTTTTTTTTTTTTTTAGGGAAAGTTGCACTGTTTGAGAAAAATACAATATAACAGATGCCCACCGATGCGAAGCTTAGCGAGAAGGAGCTGAATGAGTTCCGTGAGATTTTTGACCTTGTAGACACCAACAAGTCTGGGCGTATCACGCTTCATGAAATGCGCAGTCTCATGTCTACACTGCAGCTCAAGCCCACCGAGGAGGAGCTAGGTACCATTTTTAATGAAGCCAAGGCGGGCAGCGACGGTTCCATCAGCTTTGATCAGTTTGTATCGGTCATGTCAAAGAGTGTGCAGTCAGAGTACACGCCGGAACAACTGCGAAATGCCTTTAAAATCTTTGAAACTGAGGATCAGCCAATTGGTTTTGTGTCCACCGAAGTGCTTGAGCACGCGCTCGTGACATATGGCACGGAGAAGATGAACAGAGAAGATGCACAGCGCCTGTTGGCAGCAGTAGACCCCGAGGGTACGGGGAGGATCAACTACATGGACTTTGTCACCATGGTCAGTGGCAGCAAGTAAGCAAGACATACGCACACACGGACACGCACATTGTATTATTTAGCGTCGCCGCTGCGGTAGTTGTGAGCGGTGCAGCGTCATTTTCTTTTCCTCACCCTTTTTTTTAAAACCAAAGGCGCTTAAAAGCACATGTACAGTGGAATGTCAAACCATTCATAAATCAATTGAAAAAAAAGGAGCAAATGGAAAGCAAAATGTCTGTATGAGTGAAACATATACACTTTTATATGTCTATTTTCTTTTTTTTTTTCGCAATTCCGCTTTAGAAAAGAAGAAGAAGAAAAAGCATGTTTTGTATGTGTACGATCAATCTTCCGTTTTTTTATTTATTTGTTTATTCCGTATAGCAAATAGATGAGGATGCTTTCTGGACACATCCGCTCTGTATTCCTATATATATTTGCACCAACTTTTCTTTCGCTATTTTTTTTGTCCATCTTTTCTTATCTTTAAAAATATCTCTTGTAGTAAGGGCTATCAGCAATAAACCTCTAATATACAATTATTATTATTATTTTTTCTTTTGCAAAGCTAAAGATACCACATATTTATTTGTCTATATATACTTTTTAACCTTCTCTGCAATTTCTCTTCTTCTCTTGAACACGCACGCATACGTACATGCACACACTCACACATACAAGATGGTCCATCCTTTGAAACTCGCCTTCCAGAAACAATGCCCTCCCTCTGTGAGCGTCAAGGCGGCCAGGAATCTCTACATCTTTCCTGTTCTTCCGAGCAGTGCTCCTCATTGGGCAGCAATGTTCGAAAGCTTTGGTGCAGCATCCATCGATTGCGGATAAAGTGAAGGCGGCTTATGCCTTCGACGCACGGAATCATGGCGATAGCCCACGCAATACGGATCACACCACCGCTGCTCTCGCTGGCGATGTTTAAAGGAGCATTCTTTTTGCTGGTCAACGTGAACTTTGGCAGGCACTCGATGTTCCTCGCGACTACAACGCGATACTGGATGAGAAAGCTGGGCATCCACGTCCTGCGCGTTGTGTTGCCATTTGGGCACAGCATGAGCGGTGCTGCACTCATGGGGATCACTTCTCCGACACTACAACGAGACCGCATTGTTGCCGTGGTATCACGGGTTCAGCGATGCAGATCTCACGAAGATGTTCTGCGGCTGGAGCCTTGAAGATTGCGCGCAATACAGCGCGGATATGCACGGTGTCGGCGATGTGCGAGGATATTGCGTCTGCGCAGCCTCTACGCGAGATGCTCTTTGCAGACACCGAACGTTGCCTCGGGAAGCACCGGGAGCGACAATGCTTCGCGTTCCTGAACACAGCAGAATTGGTGCCGCCGTGGTGGTACATATGACTTCCACAGCGTGTCCTTTTGGGGGTACAGAAGAAGGGCATAAAAAAGAATAAAGAGGTGCAGCTGCTGCGTTGCATGTCAAAAGTCGAACCTGCACGTCCTTTGAACGGGAGGCGATGCTGGCGCTCAAGGCACCTGGAGAGGACTGGGATTACGGATAAGGCGATGCGTGACTTTTTGGCGACGAATGTTGTCCTTGGCAAGGAGAAATGGGGAGTCCGGCACGGTGGAAGTGTAACTTGGAGGTACTTCTGAAGCAGTACGACCAACCCCGCTCTTCGATTGCAGATTGGTTCATTGGATATGACACCCACTGCGGGGAGAAGGAGACGAGCAAGAAGGACTCCAAGTGCCTGGAGCCGAAGCCCTGCACGCTACCTACACTGTTTGTTTTTGGTGAGAAGTCGCCGTATAATGAGCCCACGCACTGCGCTGAGATCGCCCGCTTCTTTCCCAACTCTAAGCAGGTGGTGGTGGACGGTGCTGGGCATTTCGTTCATTTCGAGAAGACGAAGGCTTTTGTGGATGTGGTCGCACCTTTCATTGCGGAGCACATCTAAAGAGACGTTTTCGTATCTCTCCTTCCGTTTCCTTCCTGCTTTCAGACTAATTTATCGTCGTTATTTACTATTTGGTTCCCATTTTCCTGTGTAGCACGTTTTGCGCAAATATTTTATGTTTATATATTGATCGCTGCTATGGCGAGCGGTAAGTTCGTTTCGTTTCAATAGAATGTTGTCAAAATATTCATTCTGTGATGCACATATATATAGTAATTCTCGCTTTTCATTGACTTTTTTTTTGTATATTGCCTCTTTGTTACTCATATTCGACGGAAAGACTTCCGAATAAAGCAGTTTACGGGAGAGAAAGCTTTTAAAAATTCTTATTGCGAACTCGAGGAGAATGTGAGTAATGTGCACTCACTGTAACTAGTCTCTCCCAACATTTTTTTCTTTCTCATCTGAAGACGTACTAAATAATAATTTAAAAAAAAACAATAATAATAATGGAAAAAAAAAACAGTAATATGCAGTGATCCGAACTCTATATATATATATCTGTGTGTGTGTGATATGCACACAGACGCAAGAAAATAAAAAAAAAGTTCCTTTTTTATGTCGCGTTTTTCATATCAAAATAAAGAACAGTATTTTTTTTTTTTTTTTTTGAAGATAAAAGTAAGGAAGTGTGATGCAAAGCTGATATAGATCATTCTATAGAATGCATATCATGCGAATATTCACCACATTGCTCCACTTTCTTCTTCTTTTTTTTTCCTTTTCCCATCCCTTTTCAATTGTCAGTGTCTATTGTATTGGATGCACGTATGAATGTTTTTTTCTTCTTTCATTCATATTCATTTTTTTAGTGCGTACTGATATGCTATTTTTTTTTAAAAAAAATACTATTGCTTTGCCACGTGTTTACCATATTCTTCTTTTTTCCTTTTCTCCTTTTTTTTCTTTTTTTTTTCATTTAAAATGTTTGTGTGATGTTGTAATGGTAGATATAACGCCCAGTACACTGTTGGTGTGTTACACACACATATTCACAATAATAATAATTAAAAAAAGAAATATATTTTCAACAAAAAAGAAAGACGTAGAAAGGTGGAAGAGCTGCAAAGCATCATCAAAAAGGGAGAAAAGGCAGAAGTTGCTGGGTTGTAACTTTCCTTTATTTTTTGTTCTCTCTTTCTTTCTCTCTCCTCTCTGGTACGAAAAAATGGCTCATCCATTGATTCTTTCTTTCAAAAAGCAGTGCCCTCCTTCCGTAAGCGCCAAGGCGGCCAGCAATCTTTACATTTTTCATGGTCTGCTGGGGAATGCCAATAACTGGTCCACCGCAGCTAAACAGCTCGTAGAGCATCCATCGATTGCGGATAAAGTGAAGGCGGCTTATGCCTTCGACGCACGGAATCATGGCGATAGCCCACACAATACGGTTCACACCAATGCAGCGCTAGCAAGTGATATTGAAGGGGTTGTGTTTCGTGGTCAGCGTGAGCTGCGGCAGGCACTCGATGTTCCTCGCGACTACAACGCGATACTGGATGGGAAAGCTGGGCATCCACGTCCTGCGCGTTGTGTTGCCATTGGGCACAGCATGGGCGGTCTCGCTCTTATGGGGATGCTTCTTCGGCGTTACAACGAGGCTGCACTGCTGCCGTCGTACGCCGGACGGCCCGACGCGGATCTCACGAAGATGTTTTGTGGGTGGAGTCTCAAGGACCGCGCGCAGTGCAGCGCCGGAATGCATGGGGTGAACAACGACGAGGGCTTTGCAGAGACGCAGCCTCTACGCGAGATGCTCTTTGCAGACCCGAACACCACTCCGGGGAGCACTGGGACCGACATGGGACGAGTGCCTCAGTACGGCAGAATCGGGGCCGCAGTGGTAGTGGACATGACGCCTACCATTCACTTGGGAGAGCAGAAGCAGCCTGGGGCTGATAGTGTACTAGAAACGCTTCGTAGCATGTCTCACGTGGATCTTAACGTGATGAGCAGTTATAGCGCCGCGGCGCAGGAGCTGCAGCGGGTCGGCATTGCGGATAAGGCGATGCGTGACTTTGTGGCGACGAATGTTGTTCTTGGCAAAGAAAAGGGGAGTCCGGCGCGGTGGAAGTGTAACTTGGAGGTACTTCTGAAGCAGTATGGCGAGTTCCGCCCCAATATTGTGGGTTGGTACAGAGCCTACGACGCTGAAACAAAAAGTACAGCAGCAGTAGAAGCCAGCAAGAAGGACTCCAAGTGCCTGGAACCGAAGCCCTGCACGCTACCTACACTGTTTGTTTTTGGTGAGAAGTCGCCGTATAACGAGCCCACGCACCGCGCTGAGATCGCCCGCTTCTTTCCCAACTCTAAGCAGGTGGTGGTGGACGGTGCTGGGCATTTCGTTCATTTCGAGAAGACGAAGGCCTTTGTGGATGTGGTCGCACCTTTCATTGCGGAGCACATCTAAAGAGACGTTTTAGTAGCTCTCCTTCCGTTTTTTTCTCTTCCTTTCTCTCTCTGTGTGTGTGTGTCTCCCTCCCCCCTCGTTGTTGTTTGTTTGTTTCTTTGCATTCTCTAACTTCACTCCCTTTTATACTCACAATTTGAATGGGCAATTCCACCAGCGCATATGTGTGTGAATATATATATATACTCAATATGCAATGATGAATGCTCTGTATCTTGTGTACCCATTTGATATATACAAAAATAAATTAATGATTGATGATGCCAGTATGGTCCGTAGCAGTGCATACTTCTTTTTTTTGTTCTACTCACACTCTATTTTTTTTTTTCAAAATAACATTGTTTTTTTTTTTCTTTTCTTTTCTTTTCCCTTCCTTCTCTCTTTCCTCTTCTGTGAATTTGTACAAATCTTTGAAGGTTTTTCTTTAAGCGTGTGCGTTGGAACAAAAAAAAAGTTCAAAAGAGGAAAATTGAAAACAGTTGAGTGCGTAGCCGTTTTCACCTCTCTATAATATATATAGTAGATACATTCTTTCATTTTACTTATAAACATTTAAGAAGAAGGGAACAATGATCATTCCAGTGCGCTGCTTCACGTGCGGCAACGTTATTGCCGATAAGTATCTTCTTTATCTTGACATGGTGGCCGAGGGCATCAGTGAGGAGGAGGCCATGGACGCCTTTAACCTAGAGCGCTTCTGCTGCCGCCGCATGATGCTTACTCATGTGGACATGACGGATCTTCTCTTGAAGTTTAACCCAGCTGATACAAAGGTTGAGCTTCCTGAGGCGTAGAAGAGGGAGAAGAAAGGAAGAAGGAAAAGATGGAGCGGAGTGGTAGGAACAGCGACAGCAAGTATATCATCGAAGACGCCAGGGAGTAGAGCATGACTTTTTTTTTACAAATTTTGGAAAAATGAAGACTCTGCAGAGGCGTACTTTTGTTTTCTTGGTGAAAGTGGTTGTTTATTGTACTTGATGTGTCTCTACTACTTCACTCTTTCTTCTTTATATATTGCGTTGTAAAGTAGTTGGGGTGCTAGGCGCGAGCCGTGGAGCTGAGAGCCTGGTGAGTGCTTTGGGTGGGTGTAATTGGTATACGTAACGATCAACGCTCCTACTACCGTTTTTGTTATTTCTTTGAGTTTAGGACGAGAGATCTACTCTCTCTGTCTCTCTCTCCTCCTCTTTGTCTATTCAACGATATTTGTGAGCTGTTAAATTCTTATGCGCAACTTGACTTGCTGCATCTCTCTCCCCCCGCCTCTCTTTCTTTTTTTTTTTCCTTTTGCTTTTATCTGCACTATAGAAGTTAGATTTTTCCCTCTCTTTGTGAAGCCGGGTATCAACAACAACTGAAGAAATAGATAGTGTGGTTTAGGAGGGGAAAGGCATTCATAAGATAGAAAGAGAAGAGAGAGAGAGAGGCAGAGAGAAAGCAAGTGGGTTTTCTGTCTTTTTTTCTTTTCTTTTGCAGCTTCCAAGTACATTTACACACACACACACACGTACATACATTTAGAGAGTGAGAGTGGGAAAGATCATGCCACCTAAGAACAGCGCTCAGCTTAGTGTTAGCACGCGCGCCCGCCGCGACCCCCAGCGCCGCGTTGGTACCGCCAACGTGGTGGCGACTGGCTCCGCTGACCTCTCCCGTGTTAGCATTATCAGCGATCGCGAACTAGACTGGATTCGCCGTTTGGCCAACGAGAGCGAGATGTCTGCGCAGCAGGACGCGCGTGTGGCAGAGATGCAGCGCCGCAAGCAGCTGAGCGACAGTCGCAAGGCCATCTGGCCAGATACGGACGGGGCTCGTCAGTCTGAGTTCCTCCGACGGCGCCAGCAGGAGAAGGATGAAGCAGAGGCGCGCAAGGTCGCGCTGGATGCTCTCTTCGTCCAGCAAAACGAGCAGCACTGCCTAGAAGCAATGGCGAAGCTGGAGCTACAGAATCTCAAGGAGGACCCGCGGGGCCGCAAAGTGCGTAGTATGCTGATGCTTCACGATGCCATCAAGAGCCGCGAGCAGCAGATTGCCTTCAACAAGTTCCTCGCGGAGCAGGCAGACGAAGATGGCCAGCGGGAACTCGCGGAGATGCAGCGTAAGGCGTGGGGCGAAGAAGCCGAAGAGATGCGGAAGCTGCTTGAGAAGCGACAGAGGAACCTAGAAGAGAAGGACACTAACTTGCTCATGGTGCGCTACCAAATTGATGAGCGGCGGCGTGAGCGCGCGGACGGTGTAGCGGAGCGCGCACATGTGGAGCGTGAGGCCAAGGATGAGGCTGAGGAAAACGCGCTGGAGAAGGCCGAGATGCAGCGCAAGGAGCTCGAGAACGGCACGTACAACTTGGCGAACTCGCGCAAAGAGGTGACTAAGGCGCAGCGGCTGCAGAAGCGTATCGAGGAAGCTATTCAGGACGATGCTGAGAGAGAGAAGGAGGAGGCGAAGTTTAACTCCATGAAGCAGTTTGTGCTGGATGCTCGTAAGCGGAAGGAAGAGCAGTTCGAGCGACGCAAGGTGGCGGGTATGGGTGCGTATCTGGAGGAGCTCGCGACGCTGAATAGTCCGACGCGTCGCACGCAGGAACACTTTGTAAATAGAGGGGTTAGCTTCCTGGAGCGCATGTATAGTGGAGATGCTGACCGTGTTGAGACGATGAAGGGCAATGGGAAGCGCAGTGCGGAGGAGGACAACAAGTACGCCTCGTACCGAAAGGCACAAGCCACCGCGAGCGGTTTTCGTAGCGCGGATGAGGAACGCGCGCACCTGGATGAGATGCGTGAGTACCCAGCACGAGTGGCTGCGGAAGAGGCAGCGGAGCGGGCGGCTCGAAGGGCAGAGGACGAACGTGTGCGGCGCATTCAAGAGATGCAGGCAAAAGAGAAGCGTGAGAACGCTAGGCGGTTAGCACTAGCAGAGGTAGAGGAGTCAAGGCTGCAGCGAGAACAGATGGAGATAAGCGATGCGCAGTATCGTGCGTACATCTCTGCCCAGATTCCTGACGATATGGGCGAAGTTCTCCGTGAGCGCGCGTTGGAGCTGCAGTGAAAGAGGACGAAGAAAACTTTAGCGGCGGGGAAGAAGAAAAGTAAAAAAAAAAAAATTTAAAAAAAGAAGAGGAAGAAAACAACACCCTAGTATGTAGGGAGAGGCACGATTGTTTTGCACACGATACTGTGTCTCTCTCTCTCTCTCTCTTTATATATATATATTTCATCTTCTTCTTCTTTTTCTTTGATGTTGCCTTATTTTTCTCTTCTTTGTGCGCGCCATTTATCACCCCGCATTTTTTTTTGTGTGTTTTGTTTGTGTGTCATTCTTGCTAGTGTTGTTGATTATTGGATGTGAGACTATTTTACTTGTTTGTTTGAAATTCTATTGTACATATATAGATGGGGTGGTTGTGGTTGTTTTTCCCTTCATCCTCTTTCTCTCTCTCGTGGCATATATGTTTCCCACCTGCTGGAACAATGCAAGAGGCAGTGAGAAAGGGTGGAATACATACATATGTAAATAAAAGTGTTTTTATAAAGAAGTTGTGAAATGCATATTTCTTATCTCTCTCTCTCTGTTGCTGTCGTTACTTAGCAATAAGAGCAAGAAGATAGGAGAATATATATGGTTGAAGTACCTCCGCTAGATAGAGAAAGGCACGGAGGAGTGAGAGGGAGAGAAAAAGAAAAAGAAAAAGAAAAAGAAAAGCGAAGGCCGTTATATATTGATACGCTATATGCAGCAGATAGTGAATATGGGCTTCATTTATTTATTTTTTTGGCACTTCGATGACACTCCCCTCCTGCTTTATCTTCTACATACATTGTACGCACACACTTACTCATGGGAAAGTGGAAAATCGCAATTACATCAACAGACAACAACAACAAAAAAAAAAACTGACTGTATCAGCTCTTACGTTCTTGGTAGAAACACAAGAAGGGGAGGGGTGATGGTGTTTTTGCCTTTGACTTCCCCTATACTATGCACGTGGAATTAGGCCGAGCATCAAAATCTATGGCGCATACTTTGATGTATATAGATGTTGAATTGTTGCATTCTTTATATATTACTCTCTTGCATCTATGGAACAATAATAATAATAGAAAAGCAAAACATAAAGATAGCCACGCCCACACTTTTTCGTAATACGCGTGTGTGTCTGAACATTTTTTTTTCTTTTCTCCCAGAAGCTATACCTATCTATACATATAGGCATTACTAAAGAAGAACACTTTTTTTTTCTCTTCTTCTTTTTTCCCCCCTCTCATTTCCTCACCACGTTCAAGCGACTGATGTCGTCCGCAGCTCCCACAGCCCGCCGTGACACCCTGCTCGCGATCGAGCGTGGCGCTCAGGCGGAGTGGGAGGCGCTCAAGCTCCATGAATTGAACGCCCCCAAGGCTGGTGAGGCCATCCCTCCCAAGTACTTCACAACTTTTCCTTTCCCCTACATGAACGGCAAGCTCCACCTCGGCCACGGCTTCTCTCTCTCCAAGTCTGAGTTTGCTTCTCGCTATCAGCGCATGAAGGGTCGCCGCTCCCTGTGGGCCTTTGGATTCCACGTCACCGGCACTCCCATCGCTGCGTGCGCGCAGAAGATAGCGAAGGAGATGCAGCTTTACGGCAACCCGCCCGTCTTCCCCGATGAGGTGCTCAACAAGCCGAAGGAGGAGAACAAAGTCGCCAGTCTCGAGGACATCACAAAGCACAAGAGCAAGCGTGGTAAGGCCGGCCCTGCGATGCCTCAGTGGATGATCATGAAGTCCATGGGCATTCCCGAGGAGGATATCCCCAAGTTTGCGGACCCCCAGCACTGGCTTGATCACTTCCCTCCGATCGCTATGCAGGATTTGAGGGACTTTGGTTGCCATATTGACTTCCGTCGTTCTTTCATCACGACTGATCGCAATCCGTACTTTGATCGCTTCGTCCAGTGGCAGTTCCGCAAGCTGCGCGCGCAGAATCTGCTGAACTACGGCAAGCGCTACTGCGTCTACTCTCCGTGGGACGGTCAGCCCTGCGCCGATCATGATCGCGCCAGCGGCGAGGGTGCTCTGCCACAGGAGTACACCGTTGTCAAGTTGGTTGTGCAGAAGCCTCTTGAGCACCCCGCGCTGGCCCCCTTTGCGGGTGCTATTGGCGACCGCAACGTCATCCTGCCCGGAGCCACTCTGCGCTCCGAGACCGTCGTGGGGCAGACGAACTGCTGGATGAGCCCTAATTTCAGCTACAAGGCTTACTACGTGCAAAACGCCGCTGGTAAGGAGGAGGTCTACCTCATGACTCCACGTGCCGCGCGCAACATGGCGTACCAGAACTTTGTGATCAACGGTGCCACCAGCTGCGACCCCACAGCCCTCTTTGAGGTTGACGGCGCCGCCCTCATCGGCCTCCCTCTGACTGCCCCTCTCAGCAGGTACCCTACCATCTACACGCTCCCCATGGCTACCATTTCTGAGAACAAGGGTACTGGCGTCGTCATGTCGGTCCCCTCGGACTCCCCTGATGACTACATCAACTTCACCCAGCTCGTGAAGAAGCCCGACTACCGCGCGAAGCTTGGTCTGCGTGACGAGTGGGTGCTGCCTTTTGAGATGGTGCCCATCCTGGAAGCTCCTGAGTTGGGCTCTGAAGGCGCCAAGTACATGTGCGAAAAACTTAAGATCACCGGCCCCAACGCCGCTGACCTGCTAGAGGAAGCCAAGAAGGTGTGCTACCAGGTAGGCTTCTATCAGGGCGTGATGATCGTTGGCCCCTTTGCTGGCAAGAAGGTCAGCGAGGCGAAGGTGCTTACGCAGAAGATGCTCGAGGATGCGGACCAGTGCATTCGTTACTACGAGCCCGCTCGCCAGGTCACTAGCCGCTCTGGTGATGAGTGTGTAGTTGCCCTGTGCGACCAGTGGTACATTGAGTACGGCAAGGCCGAATGGAAGGAGGTGGTGGTGGATCACGTTAAGAACAACGTGAACATGTTCTTCCCTGGTGTGTACAATGGCTTCCTTGAGGTACTCAACTGGCTGGCGGACTGGCCGTGCAGCCGCACCTTCGGCCTCGGCACCTACCTCCCCTGCGATGCCTCGCACACGATGATCATTGACAGTCTCTCGGACTCCACCATCTACATGGCTTACTACACCATTGCCCAGCTGTTTCATACCAGCGCTGACGGCACCTTCAACTTCTGTGGCGCAGAGGACAACGTACATAGCATCCGCTCTGAGATGATGACGGACGAGGTGTTCGACTACGTCTACCACGGCACCGGCAGCGCTGCTGACGTGGCCGCCGCGGTGGGCATGCCAGTGGAGTCCCTGGAGATGATGCGCAGCGAGTTTCTTTACTGGTACCCGGTGGACCTGCGCTGCTCCGCGAAGGATCTCATCCAGAACCACCTCACCATGTTCTTGTACAACCACGCTGCCATCTGGCCCACCAACTCTGAGCTCTGGCCTCGCGCCATTTTCTGCAATGGTCACATCCAGGTGGATAACGAAAAGATGGCCAAGTCGAAGGGCAACTTTATCTCGCTGCGTGAGGCTATTGAGCAGTATGGCTCCGACGCGACCCGCCTTGCCTGCGCCGATGCTGGCGACAGTCTTGATGACGCCAACTTCGTTCGTGAGACGGCACTTGGTTTTATTATGAAGCTGACCACTCTACTGGAGCAGTCGAACGAGCAGCTCAACGAGAAACCCGACCAGGTGCTGCGCATTGGTGAGTACAACACTTTCGATAAGATCTTCAACAACACGCTGGATATTCTTATTCGCAAAACTGAGACCTTCTACGACAACATGCAGTTCCGCATGGTCCTCAACACCGCCTTCTACGAACTCACCAACGAGTTCAGCCAGTACAAGCAGAACTGTGACAACCTCTGCATCAACGCCGCCCTCACGCGCCGCTACTACGAGGTCCTCACGCTGCTCCTCATGCCCCTTGCTCCTCACTTCTCCGAACACATGTGGCAGCAGATCCTGAAGAATCCCGGCACCGTCGTGGACGCCAAGTTCCCTGAGCCCACCGGACCTCTCGACTTTACCCTTGTCGTCACTAACCGCGTCATGACCGACATTGTGAAGGAGATCCGCTCTCAGGTTACAAGGAACGCGAAGAAGCGCGGCCCGATCGACCACATTGTGGTCTACACGGTAGATCACTTCGCGGAATGGCAGGTGAAGGTGCTGGAGCTGCTCCAGCGCATCTACGCCGAAAGCAACGAGTCCTTCCCTGCGGACCTCACCAAGCACGTCACGAACCCCCGCCCTGAGTGGATGACGAAGGAGATCATGCCGGATACCATGGCCTTTCTCTCTTTTGTCCGTGGTAATGTGGAGAAATACGGCGCTCAAGCCATGTCCGTGCAGCCTGTCATTAACGACCACGATATGCTCAACCGCATCAACGCTAACCTGTGCAACCTCTCTGGTGTGAAGAAGGTGGAAATCAAGAAGAACACGGATGAGGAGTACCCTGCCCACGCGGTGGCGCGTAACAAGTGCCGTCCTGGCGAGCCTACGATTGCGTTCCCACCTGTCGAAGGTGCCGCCGCCGCTGCTGGCAAGAAGTAGTGTGCGCGTGTGAGTGTGTGTGTGTGTGTGTGTGTCCACATAGGCCATTAATCAGCCTTTTCCCCCTCCCCCTCCGGTTTGACAAGATAGTTGTTAAATTTGTCTTGTTGTCTTTGTTGTGTTTTTGATGACGTTGAAACTATTTTGGTACTTGAATGAATCGCTATTGTATCTTTTTTTATATATATCTTTCTTTCTCGTGTTTCTGTATTTTGGTAAACGCAGGGTAAGAGCAGCACTCACTTCTTCTTTGTGCTGGCGTTGTTACGCGGTGACCGAGGAGTTAGTTTCCTTATCAAAGAAAAAAAACTCCAAATAATAATAATATTGAAGAGAAACAGAGAATCAAACGACAAAAAAAAAAGCAGCGATTTAAAATATATATATAATATCATGAATTGGTGAATAAGCAAATGAGGATATGGGATTAACAAAGGAGAGTAGCGCAAACACTCTCCCGCTCTCTTCCTCTCTTTTGTGGTTGGTGACTACGTGTTTTTATTCTTTCTTTCTTTTGAATAAACAGTAAATACATCAATGCACTTGATAAAGAAAAGTTTGCTGGGAGTACGTATCGTAGTTTCGTGTCTCCCCCATCCCCCTCTCTCCCACAGAACAAGGCAACAAACATATAACAGAAGAGAGGCATTCACCTGTTCATTGTGTGTCTTGCAAATGCATCAACCTAGCGTGGCGCTTAACTCTATAATTGTTTTTCTCTTGCTTTTTTGCTATTGTAACTAAATTTTTTATTTTCTTTCCTATTTTAATCTCATCTCTCTCTTTCTCTCTCCCTCTCTCTTTATTTATACTTTTCTTCTCCTTTCCGCACCGTCAGCTTTTTTTTTTTTCCTTTCTTTCACATTTCATTTATACGCATTTAGCGACAAAGAGAAAGGAAGGGGCATTAGGAAAGTGTGTGCTTTCTTTTTTCTATATTTGTCTGCGTAGGAAGGACGGGGGGAAAAGCTGGTACTTTTGCACACTCATATCCTTTCAAAAGCAAAATCCCCTGTTGGTACTATACACTCGAGGCTTTGAAAAAGGGAGAAAAAAACCTCTAGTACCGCCCAATTACTATTATTATTATTACTATCATTTAGTTCTTCAACATTCAGTTCTACCTTTAGCTTTTCCACTTTGTTGTTGTCGCCGTCGTAGTTTCATACACATTTATTTATTTTCTCTCTCAGTTGTCTTTACTACCCGAACCCTTTGTTTCTTCTATTTTTCTAATATTGTTAGTACTATTTTGAAATAGGAAAAAGAACACAAGAAAGAAATATGGGTCAGTCTCAGCGAAAGGCAGGTGCGAAGCGTCCTCCACCTGAGAAGTGGGAGCCCCCGGTAGCCCCTGAAATTGGCAAAAAGAAGAAGAAGCGCGGTCCCGACGCCGCCACCCGTATCCCCAAGATCTACCCGACACGTGCGTGCCTGCTGCGACAGTACCGCTTAGAACGCTGCAAAGACTTTCTGCTGCTTGAGGAGGAGTTTCTCAAGACAATTGGTGCGCAGCGTGAGGCTCAGGCGAACTTAGAGGAGGGCGGCATGTCTCACTACGAAGCAGAGCTGAAGAAGGTAGATGACATTCGTGGAACTCCGCTGGAGGTGGCCACACTTGAGGAGGCGATCGATGACAGTCACGCCATTGTTTCAATGTCGGGTAGCGAGTACTACGTACCGATGCTCTCCTTTGTGGACAAGGAGCAGTTGGAGCTGGGCTGCAGCGTTCTGCTCCACGACCGTCAGCGCAGCATTGTCGGCGTCCTCGCCGATGACGTGGACCCTCTCGTGAGCGTCATGAAGGTGGACAAGGCTCCAACGGACACGTACGCCGATATTGGCGGTCTTGAAAGTCAGATCCAGGAAATCAAAGAGGCAGTTGAGTTCCCGCTCTCACACCCAGAACTGTATGAAGAGATTGGTATTAAGCCACCAAAGGGGGTTATTCTTTATGGTGTGCCTGGTACCGGCAAGACGCTGCTGGCCAAGGCGGTGGCGAACCAGACCAGCGCCACCTTTCTGCGCGTGGTCGGCTCCGAGTTGATTCAAAAGTACTCTGGCGAGGGTCCTAAGCTCGTGCGTGAGCTCTTCCGCGTCGCCGAGGAGAACTCGCCTGCGATCGTCTTTATTGATGAAATCGATGCCATTGGCACGAAGCGTTACGACACGGACAGCAGCGGCACGAAGGAGGTGCAGCGTACCATGTTGGAGCTCCTCACACAGTTGGATGGTTTTGACAGCAGCAACGATGTGAAGGTGATCATGGCAACCAATCGTATCGACACACTTGACCCCGCGCTGATTCGCCCGGGTCGTATTGACCGCAAGATCGAATTCCCTTCACCAGACGAAAAGACGAAGAAGATGATTTTTGAGATTCACACGAGTCGCATGTCGCTCGCGCCAGACGTAGACATTTCCGAATTTATTCACGCCAAGGACGAGATGAGCGGTGCGGATATTAAAGCAATCTGCACGGAGGCTGGTCTGCTGGCACTTCGCGACCGCCGCATGAAGGTGTGCCAGGCGGACTTTGTGAAAGGCAAGGAGAATGTGCAGTATCGCAAGGATAAGAGCACCTTCTCTCGCTTCTACCTGTAGCGTAGTGGCTATCACCCAAGAATGCAAATATTTATATTTTTTTTAGACGTCTTCTACCACCTCTTCTACGCGCTTCTCATTTTTTTTTTAATGTTTCCTTCTCTCTCTCTCTTTCTCCCTTCCCTACGTGTATTTGTCTCTCCGTACTGTGCTGCCGCTGTACAGCAGCCGCAGCAATAGCAACCAAGGGGCACTTAGCCCACACGCATACACACACACGCATATATATATATGGGTAGAAGCCTGGTATTCCGTTTTCTTCTTTACTTTTTACGTGTCAATCGTGGAACAGGAGGAGTGTAGCACGGAGAGGGCATCTTTATGAAAGAAGGAATGGGGAGAGAGAGAGAGAGAGAGCTTGTGGAAGAGCAAAAAAAGAAGATGAGAAAAGTGAGAAATTGAAAAAGAGGAGTTGCTAGTTGTGAAAAGGAAAAAAAAAAAAGAACCAACAAAGGAATACACATATGGTAGACAGATATTATCGAAAACAATGCTGTTTATGCGGGGTGTGGGGGTATTCCGCGGCGGCTGATTTTCCGATACATGGATGAAGAGGGGGAGAGAGAGAAGTGATCTGGTTGTCTGCGATAAACCCCAAAGATCACTTCATTTTCTTCTTTTCTAGCGGAGATTCCCCACATCTTCGGCGCATTTTGATTAATTTCATTTTATAAATTGTTTTGCATGTCTTTATATATATATATATATATTTCTTATTCTCTCTTTCTCTCTCCTCGTTTTTTTTTCTTCTTCTCTCATACCCCCTTTCTTTTGACCTTAGTTTATATATATATATATATATATAGTTACATTCTCCTTTTTCTTCTTCTCCTTTATAGGCAATCAATCGGCTTCTATTTTCTTTTTGTTGCTGTGTGTTGATTGTGAGAATTTACTCGCACTACAATTTCTTCTTTTTCTTCTCTTTCTCTCATTTTACAATCAGTTTGTTTTCGTTTTCCCTTGTATAACAGTTGACATCATACTGCCCCATCTACCTTCTTTCTTTTTAAATAAAATTGCCTTCATATTTTCCCTCTTGGAGTCACTGATAGCAACTCAAAGAAGAGATAAAAAAAAAGACGAGAATAAGGAATTTATCATTGTTTAGAGAAACATAAAGCGCTTTTATATTTATATATTGCGGTTCTGGACAGACTAGAACATTTTTTTTGTGTGTATAAAAACACATACTGGTGTGTGGCGTACATCAACTAGTTTACAAAGGAGAAAAGAAAAGAGTCATAGACGGAAAGTGCGCAGCGCTCCGCTCCTCCCTCCCCTCCGCCCCCGACTTCCAATTTTTTTTTCCTGTACTGTTCCTTCTACCATTCGGCAACCCTCAGGGAAGTCTATAATTTAAAAGGTTTTTTTTTTTGTGAATAGATCTTTTCTTTTTTATTATTTCTTTTTTTTTCTTGTTGTTGCATTTTTAACTTTCCCACCATTTTAACTGTGCGTTTCTTTTTCATTATTATTATTATTATTATTTGCGAAGTCGCGGCTATGGGTAACCAATCTTCCACTCCTACTCACCCAGAAGGCCGCTCGCACGGCGGAGTCAACCCATTGGACGCTTCCTCCATGTCGCGCATATCTCAGCACGGCTCACTAACACCGACACGGAAGAACAAGCATGACGATGACAGTGGCACTGCTGCCTTGTCCACAACGTCAGCGAACTGCGATGAGGGCGGCACCACCACCATCACTCATGGCGCCTCCCACAGGCCTAGTAATCAGGGTACGGCAGCGCATGAAGCACGGACCCAACAGCAAAGGTCAAGTGTCACCCCTCAGCTGTCTCAGCAACAACGACATGGCGTAGCTGGAGGTGACAGTGTTATTTCCAATAATAGCGTGACGACTACCATGACCGGCACGATGGATGCACGCCCGAAGCTGCGCATCACCGAAGCCAAGGCGCTGTTTCAGCAAATTTTTACGCCCAAGCCAGGTGAACTCGAGTGCATTGCATCGGGGGTCATGAATGAACAACAGTATTGTCTTCTTGGTGAGTTCCTGGACCGCTTTCTCGATGAAGACATGCGAGAAAAGTGGATCATCGACAGTGTCGCGTTATCAGCACTGGGAAAGGACTCGTGGCGCTTCTCAAACAGGAACAACGACATGGATGGCGGTGCTGGCGGTGGCAAGTCAACGAGAACAAAAAAAATTGAGATGCGGCACTGTGTGCAGCAACGCCGCGACATTACAGATGAGCTTCGCGCGCGCTTGATGGAGGTCAGCGGCGCCGTGGATGCGGCGGGAAGGAGTGGAGCGCCTGACTCGCTCAAGACGTTGCTGGGCCGCTATCGCAGTCAGTCCGCAGCTGGCTCTACTATGGCGAGCGGCGGTGCTGGTGGCGCACTCATTACCGGCACGACGTCACGTACGTCGCAAAACTCACAGTCGGTGTCAGCTGCATGGGAGGAGGAGGAAAACAGCAACAATAGCGGGCTCGCTCACGGAGGTAACGGTGGCGGAGGAGGAGGAGGAGGGGGGGCTCGACATTTGTACCAGTGCGCTCTAGGTCCACCATGGAGCGCGGCGGACTGTACGTGACGCGTCTGCGCACCACTGTCACAACTAGCTTTGACTGCTTTCACCTCATCGCGTCACGTATACCCACGGCAATCGTGTCTTCGTTCCCCGACTCGATTTTTCCCAACTCTACTCCGGTACTCTGTGATTTTAAATCTACCGGCACTGCTGCGGCGTCATCGGCGGCGGGGACGAAAAGGGAAGAAGCCGCCACAGGACGGGGCAGTGACACGAAGAGGGACTCCTCCTCGCATGACGTCTCCTACTTTGTCTCCATGAAGGAACGCGCGCGGCTGCTTCACGGGATTAGACAGGTGCCTCAAGCAGACACGCAGGATAGCAAGAACAGCAACAGCATGGCCAACCCAAACACCATGGGAGAGGAGATGATCATCGGTGGTAAACCTGGATTTGCGAGAAAAGGTGCGGACGGTGTGACGCGCGGCCCCGATAGCAAAGCGGTGATTGCTAGTGGCGCGGACCTCTTCAGCGGGATGCGCAATCTCGGTCTTACCCTTACTGCTGCGTGCTCTTCAATGATTCTCTTTGTTCTTTTTCACCTTGCCGATGTGATCAACTCACGTCGTCACTTTCGCGAGGCGAGGCTTGAGGCACAGGAGCGTGGAGTGTCTCTGTCGGATATTCTCGGGAAGGAGAAGGCCACGATTGAGCCTTACCTGGGCAACCCAGACACACATCTCTCCAACTGGAAGCGCTACGCCACCACAGATGAGATGAGCCTTACGGTGCTCACACAGCTGCTTATCTCACGTTACCGCAATGAACACCGCTCTAAAATTGAACAAGTACGCAAGCGGCACTGCAACTTATTCGCCTACATCGAGTACTGCCTGCCTGCGGAGGAACAAAAGGATATGGACGCTACACGGCTTCTTTGCGGTATGGTACTGAAGATGATGTACCTGGTTGGTGGAGGTCAACGGAGCATTGAGGCCGACGATCGCCGCGTTCCCGATGGGGCACGACACTCCACAGATGACCTGTACGTCAGCCGCATGCTCGAGGTGCCCATTTTGTCGCGTATCTGCTGGATCGCGTGCATGCTAGGCATGCCTATGATGGCAAGTCATGGTGTGCTGGTGCAGAAGCGGAAGGAAACACCACTGACCTTCAAGGAAGCAGACGAGTGTGCCGGGGTGCTTCGGATTCTCTTTCAAAGCGTTGGCGCACTGCCGTGGGGAGATCGATGCCCTTCACGCTTTACTGAGTGGCTTTCTTTATTCCCCTTGTATGCAGTGAACACAGAAGGCAAGCGTATCCTTATGTATCTTTTTAATGCGCACTTTAGCGGTGTGCAGCGCTTGCACGTGACGGTGCAGAAGGACATGGCCCTTCGCTCCTTCGCGGAGGAGCTACGCAAACTTCGTAACGGGTCTAAGAAGATTGACTTTTATGATATCAAGTGTTATATTATTAACCCTAGCATGACAGTCGGGTACATGGAGAACAGACGTCGCGACGCGGCGTCCAGCACAGTCAGCGCACGCGACAAGAAGAAGACAGACAGTGTACCTGCTGGACATGGTGGTGAAGCACGAGGTATGAAGGTGAAATTAAAGATGGACGTGGACCGCAGTACAAGCTACAGCTATGGCTATCCATCAGAAGAAGAAGCAGCCAACTGGCGTGAGCGTCATAGTGGTACTCCCTCTACACCAATGCAGCAGCTAACACCATCCAAGACAGCACGAGAAGCTGATGCACAGTCCGACTGCTCTTTGCTATCGAGTTCAAACAGCACGTTGCTCCCGGCAGATATGGACATTGATGTCTTCACCTGTGTCTCCCGGCAGTCCCAGCTGTATCTTCGTTGTGCGTACGACGCCAACGTGAAGCGACACAAATCAACGGAACTTACGCCTTTTGTTTCTACAGAATTCTACCACTCCACGAAGGACATCGCCAAGCAACGACCAGACCTGGCACCCACTCTGCTGCGACGAACGTCAAAGTTGAGGCCACGTGAGGCCATTCTTGTGCTGCGCTGGACCGGTGCTGCGGTAGTGACCTTCCAGCCAGGCGACACGCTCGCCGTACTCGCGGAGAAGCTACCGAAAGAAAGCCGCTACTTTACCGGCGCTCAACGTCGCATCTCAGAGACCGCAGAAAAACCGTATGTCACGACACTGACGTCTGCGCCGTCGCCACGCTCCACAACAGTGGTGCCACCCACCCAGCCGCGCCGCCGCTCGATGGTGATGATTGGAAGCGACGCGGGTCCTCAAAGCGCCGCTCCCCTTACTGCCGCGGCGGATGGAACTGGGAACACAACTGGGGGCTCTTCCTATCCTCAGCATCAGCACCGTCTGCGCGTTGTCTCTTCCCCTTTTGGGGCCGGAGCGGCAGCGGAGGGAGGAGGAAGAGGAGGCGAAAACGGTGGCCACTTTATGAATGCATTCACTCGCAACAACTCTGCAAGCAACGAGAGCTTATCCAGCTTTGAGAGCAGCTTTAGCATGGGCAGTTTTTTCCCGACTATTCATCAGAATTCTAGTGAGCGCGTGAGCAATAGTCGTGTGGGCATGCGATGGACGATACAGCACATCTTCACCCCGAGGCAATTTAGAAGTAGTGGCGGCGCTGTAGGCAAGAATGGTACAAAGGTAATTTCCGCTAGGAATGGGCGTGAGGTAATGCTACAAGTCTCGTGCGATGAGACGCAGTTGACGGAGCCACTGCGAGTGGTAACCATTGGACATCAACGCAACACCATGAGTGCCTTCACCATGCTTGGAGATGGCAGTGGTGTCTGTTGGGCCAACCCGCATCTGATCCATACGGTGCGTGACCAAGATAATCAAAGAAACGGAAACAACGTCCACTGTGCCTTAAAAGCAGCAACAGCAGCAGCAGCGCACGTACACGCATCATTACCGCGAAGTGGTCCTTATGGCAGCGGGTCAAGTCTGCTTAGTAGCCTAAGCAACACCCCACGTCCATCGATCGACGGCGGTGGTGGAACAGGAGGAGGAGGAGCAGGAAGCCAAGGCAACTTGCTATGTAGTACGCTGGATGAGCTGCACGACATCTTCTACGCGGTCGGCTTCCTGCTTGCCAATGCAATCACCAATGGGGTCTTTCTTTCTATCCCTCTCGCACCTCTTGTCTTTTCACTGTTCAAGCGCGCTGTAGCGTTTAGTGACTACTCATTCAGCAGCTTCACATGGCTCGAGCCGTGCGATGGGAACCTGTTGTGCTCTGCCTACGTGCTCAACACGGCTTATGAGGTGCTGAGCATGACAGATGCGGAGTATCTTGCCTATCTGAAAGGGATTCATCTGCATACGCCAGAGGACTTTGTATTTCCAATTATAAACAGTATCGGTGCCGTCTCGAGGTCCACTCGACGGAGTTCAGGAGTGGGAGGCAGTGTGGGCAGTAGGGGGGGAGGAGGAAAGGCTTTAGTGGACGGGAGCGGCAGTGACAACGAGCGCTTTGGATCTCTTTCGCTAAAGAGCGCTGTCTCTTCGTCTCTGTCCTTTGGCGTTCAACTCCCAATCGCGATCGCGAGTACCACGCAGGTGTCGTCTACCATGCACACCTATCTCGAGGCCATTCAGAACCACAATAATGCCAATGCCATGTTTGGCGCGCACGAGAGAAACATGAGCGCTAGCACAGGCACGACGTACACGTGGCTGTCGAAGGCGGCGAAAAGCAATAACAACGATACTACTATTTATGGTCGTATTGCTGAGAATGCGAGCAGTGGCTCCGCGATGGAAAGCGTGGATAAGAACGGCGTGTCGAGTGCGATGTGCCACAGCGGCAGTCATAGCGTGGACTCTTGTGCGCCATCCACCAACCAGTCAGGTGGAGAGTACTTACTTCAAATGGACAAGGCAGAGGCTGCGCAGCAACTCTCAACACTTCCATGCCGTGAAGAGTTTATTGCGCTCTATCTGGTTAACCATATCGCCTGGGGCTCCGTCAAGCGGAACGGATCAGGAGACAAGGTGAAGAGTTTGTGGGTGAGTATGGCGAAGGGGTTTATGACAAGTCCTCTTGCGAAGAGTCCCCTCATGAGCCACTGCTGTTCTCGGGTTATCAGGGAGGTGCTGTGTGTGCCTCCCAAGTAATGCTGAGGAGGACAGAGAGTGTGCATATTTGTATATATATGCTCCTTTGCTCCATCCATATGCTGAAAACAATTTCATTTTTATTATCTCTGTTGTAACTATTTCAAGGGTTGTGATTTCTGTTTTGCTTTTTTTGTTTTTTTTTGTGTTGCAACTGCAATCAGATGAATCCTGTTCTGCAATCGCTTGTTTTTACTTTGGTTCCTTGCATCTTCTTGCCTTCTTTTCCAGGTAGTGCTGGCGTGCATGCTGAACTGTTTGTTTGGCTGTGTGCCTTTATGCTTCTATGTGATTACAATCTGCAAGTATAAATATGGAGAAGAGGGAATGAAGAAAAGTGAAACATTATATATATATATATATATATATATATAATAACTGTGCTCTTCTTTCTTTCTTTTTATTTTTTCCCTCGTTTTTCTTTCATTTATGTCATGCATCTTTTTTTCTCTCATCATATTTTTTTTGTTATTGGGAGTCTACTTTTGTGAGTTCATTCGAGGATCTTTATTTCGTGTGTGTATTTTTTTTTACTTTTTTTTTGCTCTTGTTTGCTGTTATTGTGCTAGATCAATGGAGTGCTGTAATTGTGTTTTCTTTATGCATTCAAAAAGGAAACAATCTGCTCTTTGCAGCAACAACAACAACAACAACGGGGTAATCCAGGAGCAGAATAACGTGAATCCTCTTTTTTCTTTGAGAGAGAGAGAGAAGGATGGAGGAAAAGAAACTGAATAGAAAAAAGAAAAGAAAAGAAAAGAATTATTCTCTTGAGAAGGACTTTCTAAAGTGCTGTGATAGCAACAGAAGGTAGCATTCTCCCTCTCTCTCTCTCTGGACGTACGTACAGTTCTGATCCTGGACGATATAATTCTTTTTTTTTTTNTTTTTTTTTTTGTGTGTGTGTGTTGGTGTATGTTGTTGTTACGTCATTATCATGTTGTGAAATGCAGAGGTGAAAATGTCTTTTTTTTTCTTTGCTGTTACTCTAATGTTTTGTGTGTGTGTGTGTATGCACGTTGTGAATATAGTTGATGTCCCCCCCCTTTTTTAAATCATTTTTATATATATGAAGTTCAGGAGTGTTTTTTTCCTTAAACCTTCATACATACATACATTTTTTGTTGTTGTTTGACCCACTTATTTACACGTACACACCACTATGCGTCTTACGTGAATGTATGTTTATACAGACAGCTTACCTCTCTCTCTCTCTCCCAAATCCTTTCTAAAAAAATAAAAACAACTACTCCACTGACCCCAGGGATTTTGACAAGTTTTTTTTTTTTCCTGGAACTGGGGACTTCTTTATTTTCCATAAATTATTACTATTATCAATATATATTTAAGCTGTATGTGCACTTTTGGTTACTTTACTTCTCTGGTGTGTATGTATTTGTGTGTGTGTGTGTGCTGGGTGATCTAATGCACACTATAATCAATATAAGATAAGTAAACTTACGATGAAGAAGAAGAAACAATAGTTAATATGATATAATGCACAACAGAGGAGAGGGGGGGGTCTATTGCTCTGCTTGTTGTTGTTGTTGTTGTTTTCCTTTCTCAAAAATACCCCAAGGTGCTTTTGTTTTCCTTCTTTATTCTGGATGAGTCTCTTAAGTTTTGATACCACAGTGCATTTCTTTCCCACTCTTCCTCTTTTTCTCTCTTTTTTCTCTCTTTATTGCTTGGCGCGCGCTCACACACACACATATATATTGCATAAACAGCTATAAACACTTGTAAACTTTTTCTCCAGTTTTTCTTTCACTGTTTTTTTTTTTGTTTTTGCGTGTGTGTGTGCGACAGGAAAGCAAACGCTCAAGATTATCTAACAAGGTTTCTTAAAGGAAGAATATATATATATATATAGTTAACTCATTTTTTTTTTTGTGTGTGTGTGTGTCCTCTCCCTCTTCTTCAACTTGCGCGCACAGGATAGAATAAGCTTACTTCTTTATTTATTTATTTTCTGTAGAGAAGGGGCATTTTATTTTAGCACACAGAGAGGGAGAGAGAGAGAGAGAGAGAACGTTAGGAAACAAGAGGGAGAAAAAGCGAAGAGCGAGGCGGTAAATAGATTTTTCTTCTTTTTTTTTCCTGTTCCATCACGGTGTCCCTACATTCTTCAACAGCGGATACTGAATTCTGTTTTCTTTTCTCTTTGTTGCTTTCTGCTTTTCCTTTTTAGCGAGAGACGCGAATTCTCTGAAAGATAAGTGTGTGTGTGTGTGTCTCTGTGTGTGTGTGTGTGTCTCTCTCTGTGTGTACGTGAGGATAATTGCAATAGTATTTGCATTCTTTTTGGTATTATTAAGTCATTTTTTTTTTGTTGTTGTTGCTGTTCTTGTTGCTGAACAGGGGGAAAAGATAGGAAACCGGGCAATTTCATTTTTTATTATATACCTATATATATATATTAGAAGAGAGAAAATAAAACTGGAGGGGAAAGTGAAAGAATAGAATAAAAGACGAAGAATGTCCGCACTTCCTTCCATTGGCATTGCAGACTTGAACACTCAAGCCAAGACCAATGCCAGTCCACTGCGTGTTCAGCAGAAGCCTTCTTCGAGCAAGCAGCCGGTCAGAAAACCTATCAGGGATAGCACTCCTGCAGCAACTGCAACCAATAGTACGACTTCAACTCCTACCCTCACCGCTACTCTTCATACTACGCACGCGAGTGATTCGTCATCACAAACAAACCTGCCTACGCTTGGACGTCTAGCAGCACCTTCAGCGATAGACAACCTGAGAGCTGGTGGCAACGGAAAGATTGAAAAGCAAAATGCCGACGCTGGCGTCAACGTGAATAAGCGTCCAAGAGTAAGAAACAACCAGCCTGACGAGGGTAATGGTGGTGGTGGTGGTGATGATGATGGCGTTAAGATAGTCATCGATGAAGGCAACAAGAACAACAATACCCACGCAATCTCCAGAAGCGAAGGAGAAGAAGGAGGAAACATCGTCGTCAACGGCTCAGCGAGAAAGACGGCTGCTGGAGGGGCTCAAACAGCAAACCCCAAGCGGTCTCAGGCAAACCACACGTCGCCGCTGCCAGCCATCCCCTCTGATTTCCCTTCTGCGCGCCATGTTACTTCTGTCAACCCACCGCCACCCCGGACGCGATCGCGGCATCGGCAGCAGCAAGCGGACCTTTCTGCACCATCGTCCCGTGCCTTTCATCAGCGTCGCAACCCACCGCCACTCTCTGATGCATCAGCTGCTGCTGCTTCTGCTTTGCCAATCAACCCGCCAGTTAGTCACTCTAAGGCCCAACCCCATCCATCTTTTTATCGTCAAAGTTCCCATTCATCACCAAGGATGTCGCGACAGCTGACAGGGACCGACGTCCTTGAGTGCTTACGCGAAAAACTGGAGGAGCAGCGAGGCGAGATGGACTGCATGGCGTCTGGGTTCGTTTCGTATGACAACTTTATATTCATTGCAAAGGCACTCAAACACCTCTCTGAGCATCTTATCAGCCACTGCGTGGATGGTGATGGACTTTCTCTGTCTCCTGGCACGCGTCCGCGGGCAACCGCTGCACAGCATTGTCAATACGGAAAGTACCATCCGCCCACCGCCACCGCCGCCTCTCCACTGAGCGGAGCGGATATCAATGGCGATGACCCAGCGAGTCTGCTGGAAGGGCAACCGTTGCAGCAACAGCAGCGAGATAGCGCTCAGTTCAGCAGTGCCGCCACTCCCTTTGGGTTGCCAGCGCGGTTTGGAGAACGGGACAGCTGGAGGGCACTGCGGCACACGCTGCTCAACTTTTCCCTCATCACTGGCACGCCGAACAAGCGCCGATTGATGAAGTTACAGCAGCAGCAGCAGCTGCTACTGCAGAACGGTGCCGAGGGTCTTATCACCGCACTATCCATGAAAGATATCATCGCTATCACGGAGCACGATGAGGTACTTGAGGTGTACGCAGAGGCCATATTGACATGTCTTCCTGCCCTCCGAGGCGAGTCCTTGTCGTTGCACCCCACGGCTATCTTGGAGCATCGTCTCTTTAACCACTCTTGGAATGGGAGGGGTGACCCCGCAGAGGTACAGGCGAAGCACCAGCCGCCACGAGGCTTAGTCCTGGAGTCCTTGTCCATCTCCGTGAGGTATCTTGAACTTCTGGTGGAGGCGCTGCCGATGAGTATTACGGCACGCTTTGACAGCATGTATCTGTGCCCAGTCTCACCGGTTATTACTCCCTACATCACGTGCGGAGTGCACATGGCGCGGAAGAAGGAGCTCTTTGTGTCCATGGCGGACCGTGCGATGCACTTCCGGCGCGGGCCCAATCCGATTTTCACCTCCCCAGAGCAAATACTTCTGTGTATCAGTCAGCTTTCGAGTCTTGTGTCCAACATTCTCTCCGCCTTTGTGCTCGGCGCGCTGGAAGCAGTGAAGGATCGCCTCGAAAAGTGTGCTGCTTACGCCCAGAGCGTGGAACAAGGCGGAACGTGTGGCAACGACAACACGGCACCAACCGATGATGATGGGATTCCCATTGACATTGAGCACATGCCTGAATTCATGAAAAGTTACTGTGCGCTTTATACGAAGGCGGCACATCATAAAGTGGATACGCTGCGTCGTTGCTATCCCAACGTGTTTTGCGCGAGCACACTCACCTGCGAGGCAGGCCAAAGCCCCCCACCCGCCTTGAGCATTGTGGTCTCCCTTCTTGTGAAGCTCATCTATATTTTTGCCGGCGGCATAGGCACCATCTCCGCGGATGATCGGCGTACGCTCGTCCAACAATTGGCTCGTGCACAGCGGCGGCAGCAGCAGCAGCAACGCAGGGGGACTCCACGCCGAAACGGTTGCTCGGACACAAAGGAGGGGGACGATGAGTTCATTGCCAACCCACTTCTGTACACAGTTCTCTGCGACGCCCCGGACGATGTTGCGCTTGCTGCAGCACTGCAGATTCACGCACTCAGCCGGCTTACCGTTATTAGTCGCCTGCTCGGCGTCACCGTGCCGCCCGGCTGCGGTCCAGCGTCTGCCGGCACTGTTGCAGGGGCGCGTGTGTGTGCAGCGGTGTGGCGTGTGTGCTACCAGTATTGTGGTATTCTACCGCAGGGCACGTTCAGGCTGAACGATAAGCTGGTGGAGGCATGCCCGAACACCATGGTGGAGTGGATTCGGCTTTTTCCGCTCTATGTGCTAGACAATGAGAGCAAGGCCACAATGCTGGCGGTGCACGCTCTCTTGATGGAACAGCGACCGCTGGAGGTGGGTCCAATCTCCCGTACAGCGCCTCTGCGATCGGTGGCGAAGGTGCTGCATAGCGCTTTGGAAAAGGAAGAGGCAAAGAGCGGCACGGGCGCGTTGAGTTTTGGTCGTGAGGTGGTGGGACGTCGAAGCGGCGGTGCGGAGGTAGCGCTCAAGGATTCTGCGATCACTAATTTAGAGTCGAAGAAAACACTGTCATCGCCACCGCGGCAGGGGGCGGGGGCGTCGGGGATTCTCTTTAGGACCCTTGAGCAATACGCCGCGATCGACCGCGATGGCGATGACAGTCGATGCCCTGTGTATCGTCTTGTTCCTCTTTATGAGACGCAACAGCACGACGTTGTCGATGCCGACGATGGGAGAGAGAGAATGGATAACAAAAGGGGAGACGATTGTTCCTACAACTCTCTTGTTGCGGCGACTGCCTGCAGAGCCAATGATAGCAAGCACTCTGGGTTGGAGGAGCATAGACTGTTCATTGAGCAGTGCGCTGCCGAGTGTCTCATGTCCTTCACCCCGAGTGTAGTGATAACAGATAAGGCACACGTGGAGCTCGTGGATGGCGATTTTTCTTCTATACGCAGCATGCTGCGGATCAGCGATATCGCCAGGGCGTCTGTGCGGTGTGCCAACCAGGCGGTGCTGATGGTGTCGTGGGAGGTTTCTAGGGGAAGCTACAAGCGCATTCGTGCTAGAGATGAGCTCACTATCATTTTTGGCAACGGGGCTAACAAGGACACAAGCGCAGACAACCTTCGCAAATGCATCTATGCCCCCGTCGAGGACGATGCTGACGCGATGGCCGCCCCAGCAATGAACACTACACGATTTACTGTTAGCGCATCGATACCATGCCGAGACAACGCAGAGACACAGATTGTTTTTCTCCACGCAGCCCCGTTCCGCAGCCAAAGGGCAACCAAAGACGTGCCGGCAATTTCGCTTCCCAGTGTGCTGCGCGTAAAACATCACCGCAAGGTAACCGCCCCGTTTTCTGCGGATAACGATCAGGCCTATACGTGGACGAACCCTGGGTATCACTACGGCATGTTTCCTGCTTCGGCGGTGCACGCGGAGGCGGCTCAGATGCCCTCGCTACAACCCCCTAACGAGTCACATCCAGCAGTGAGCTCGGAGTATGCGACCCTCTCAGAGTCCCCTGCGTCAACTCCAACAGTCTCAACGGCCACTCCAAGCCGGAAAGGAATAGCAGGACAAGCGGTTCCTATTCCAAATCCACTTGCGACCACGGTGGCAGAAGAGCAGCAGCACGGCAGCAAACAAGAGGAGGCGGACTACATGCCCTTTACTATTGGATGGCTTATCAGCACTTCTCTCGCCACTGGTGTTGTCTTTGACGTCCCTATTGCTCCACTTGCGTTCCGACAGTTCACGCGCACACTCAAGTATCGAGAGGCGTACGGGGACTACACGGTGTCCTCTGCGGACTTGTCTCTCATGTGCAGTTCGTGGTCTGGGAAAGAACTTCAGAGCCTCTTGAAATCGCCTCAAGACCTCTTCACGGCGCTTGGCATTGACACTCACGTATTCCTCGATAACCATCTGGAGCAGCATAGCTCGTCCGCGCAGCTGCGCAATGCAATTAAAGCAGTTGTCTTTGCTATCATCGGCAACGTGGAGGGCTCCGTGGTGCGCAGCTCTGACTTTTGGTCTGAGGTACTGCGTGGTGTGTGTACAACACCTCTCGCTCAGACACCTCTCTTCGCCCATTGCTGCGCTCGCACGCTACAGCAGGTCTTGTGTGGTCATGGTAATGCTTTACAGGGCATAGATGTCGATGTAACCGGTCCCACCAGCTGTGGTGGTGGGGAAGTAGCGGCTGCTTCTAGCACTGCGGGCGGTCGTCGTCGTGACTTCTCCTTTGCGGAACACTTTGTGATGACACTCGACACGGACGTCTCATCCTCCTCCTATCGCGATGTCCTCTGCGACACCACCCTTAGCTGTCTAGAGGAAGACTTCACTGTGGATGAGAAATACGAGCTGCTTCGCCTCATCACAGGACGCTCATGGTTGCCGTCCTGTGCAAAGTCAGACATGATCAATCTGTCGTTTCCGAGTCTGCTGCACGAGGTGCTGCCTGTGTGCAACGACCACGTCTCCCCGCCACTTCGGCTGCCGACTTTCCATCACTGCGTGAACCTTCTTGAAGTGCCAGATTACATGGGTGTGATTGTTCTCGAGTCTGCCCGTCGACGCCGCGCCGCACTGCCGTTTATCCCATCGCAAGCCACTGAGTATGTGACAGACTACTGGCAAACTCTGCGTGCGGCCACGAGGAGAGTGCTTGCGGTGCGATATCGTTTCGTGCTCGCGGAGCGGCTTCAGTGGGCTCTCAAGGAGGCGCAAGAGCTCCTAGAGGATAACACGCTACGGCCGGTGCGGGAAGTTGCGTACCCAGCGAGACCACCGCAGCTGCCCATATCTCCTTCTGTGGATGGCATCACTGACGCCACTGCTGCGGCTCCTGCAGAGGCAAAGAGGGAGGCAAAGTCGGTGTCTCTTGACCTTGATCCTTCACGGAAGAGCAACAAGGCACTTGACGTGGGAGCCCTCGCCAGCACAGCCAAGGCGGTTGTGACACGCGATGAAGAGGGGGAAAGGGTTACCAGCGCAAACGTAGAAGAGGGCCTCTGGGCAGGCAGTCCTCCAGCCGCTTGGATGGGTGAGTCCGCCAAGGGTGGTGTCATGGCGTTTCAGTGCCATAGCACAGAGGGGAAGGAGGAGGGCGAGGCGAAAGAAGACGGAGAGGGCACTTCAACGGCGATTGCGATGCCACACAGGAAAAGTAGAAACGGAAGGAGAAAAAGTGATGAGGCATTCGCGCCGGCATCGTCCGCGTCAGATACTACGACATCCAGTGCTAATCGTCGTGCGTGGAAGCGTAGCAACAACGCAAGCGCTGCTGGTAGCAGCACAGGGACAGCTATTGAGATTTCCGGTGGCAGGCGGGTGAGCATAACCAGGAACAGCGTTTTCACCATAGAGGAGGTGCGTCGGCTTTCTCTCATGGATTTGCCATGCCCGCCGAACGACTACGTCATGGGCACCCCAGATGATAGTCCCCTCGATACACAGAAGAAAGACACGCAGAATAGTCCCACCACAGCAGCAACACCACTCATGGTGCGTGTGACGCCGATGGATACGAAAGGAAAAGGCGCATCATCGCCAGCAATGTCGTCACCAACGCCGCCGACGCTGGCAAAGAGACAGGGCATCAAGGAGAAGGAGCGTCATTTTGCAAACGAAGCCCCTAAAAAGCTGGACGCCAGTAATTTTGGGGCTGGTACTGGAGGAACACCAATGATGTCGCCAGACGGCGGTGGTACAGAGGCGACGACGAGATGTATTCGGTCCGCCGTCTCCTTCTCTTTTGGTGAAGCACCGCCAGGGATACCTGTCGACGCGTCTGCAGCGAAGAAGCTCTCCATCAGGAGCAGCGGTAACAATACCTCCTCCAGCAGCAAACAGAAGAAAAACAAGAAGGCTGGAGAAAAGGAAAAAGAAGAAGATGATGATAATGTGGTAGCAGAAGATAGCGAAGAGTCTAGCTGCTCTGACGTGGGGCTTGTAGCTGTTATGCCAGAAGGAGTCATGAATCAGCTGACAAGCGGCACGACGACGCAGAAGATGTTCTTGAAGCGAAACACTGCTCCCAGCCCTGCGGCGACATCCGTGACTGCGAGGGAGGGCCTAACGGACGGAGGGCATGGGTCGCCGCCACCGCCAGCACTACCACTACCACCACCACCACCACCATCTTCGACGGAAAGCCGCCGTCGCTTGATGCAACGCTCCATGTTGGACGCAACGTCTGATATGGAGGAGGCGTATGATGACGATGATAACTCGTCGGGGAGTAGCGAGAGCGACTTGGTGGTACATCCGATGCTGCGTCCCCCAACACCGCCACAGTCAAAACCGTTGAAAGGCACTATCACTTCAAAGGCAGTTTGCCCTCCATGGTCGTCCAACTGGCGAACGACTAGTGGCGGTGGGGGAGGCAGCACGATGACGATGGCGCCTGGCTTGCATGGAAATGGTGATGACACTCCCAGTGGCAGCAGCCGTACCACTACTAGCAGCGCCAGCAGCCGGGGCAGCAGCACCAACAGCCGAGGCACTAACAGGAAGAATCGTAACTGTCTCAAAACGCACTTGTAGCGTCGCCGCATCCAAAAAGGAAAAAGGCGCATTTTAAAATAATATATATATCAAAAATTAGGAAGGAGGGAGAGATATAGAAAGCTATGGAAAGTAGTAGGTAAAGAATGTAAATATTTATTGAAAGCGATGGTATTGCTACTTTTTTTTTTTATATAACTTGGCTTTCATCTGTTACTCTCACTGTATTTGGATATTTTTTTTTGTGTTATTGCTATCGTAATATTTTTATTCCAAAGTTCTTAATTTTTTTCTTTTTTTTTTCTTGTACTGGCAAGTTGCAAACTGCTGGCAGCTTTTAATTCAGGTGAAAGAGAAGGAATGTATGTCCGCCGTCATCCGTGTTTTTCTTTTTCTTTTTTCTTAACTATGTATGCAGAAGTGTATAGACGTTTTTTTTTTTTGTCAATCAGTGAGTATATATGGCTGATGTTTTTTTTATTTTGGCAAGTATGGAAAAGGATTACTTTTTTTTGATGTGCATGCGATTCAAACACAGCCTTCTTTTTTTTTCCCTCCTTTAATATCTCCTTTTGCTTGCAACGAATGTAAAGAGTACCTTTTCTGAGCCATTCAATAGCTCGATACATACATATATATGTATATATATGTATATATTGTATGTGTTCACTTTTCATTTAAAGATGTTTTGGATCTTAGTTTTATTATTATTATTATTGCATCTTATTG